>JAHUYU010000018.1:0-21379 GCA_030439765.1 Tripidium arundinaceum
ACAAACAGACAACCAAGTAGATCGTGTGGAAAGAAAACATTGCAATTAAAAAAACAAGAGAGACAAGTGATTTGTTTCATCAAAGTTCAGGTTTAAACTTGTACCCTACGTCTCCATTGAGGTGGCGGTGGGCAACTCACAAAGCTTGTGCTCACGTTTGCCCAGGGTGTTCAGGATTCTCGAGGGTGTACATCAGGTCATCCTTCTCTCGGTTAGGCTGGAACTCACCTTGGGAGAAGTGTCTATAGCTGCAACAAGTCTTTGTGCTTCTCTTTGGATTGTTTCACCAAAAATATAGTCCTCGGTCTCTGGGTCCAGTGTTCCCCCATGCCCATAAAACCAAGTCCTTGAGCATTCAGGTCAATCCATGGTACGAGGTGTGATCCCTTTGGCAAGTAGGGCTGCCTCCATACTTTCCTACTTGGGTAGCCACCTGCTCCCAATCTATGATGGTATTTCTTCTGTAGCTTTGAAAAATAGCATAGGTCACCTCACGAAAAATGCAACAACGTTTTACCCTGAACTCCACTTTCGATGATTTTGGACTTTTCAAAAAGCTTATTCCAATGGCAAACATCCAAACACAGAGTAAGCACTGCCTCAAGGGAATGTGCAAGAAGGCCTACTGCTCTAGATCTTATCATCTAAGTTATCCTTCTCTAAGAGAGCAACAGAAACAGCCTCAGGTTGGATCCGAAGAAACCCCTTGGCAATTCCTTCCATGATCTCCTTTGAGTGGTGGGGGGCAGCTATAGTGCCAGATGCAGGAATGATGGCTAGTGGCATAGGTTCTGTGCTAGCTTTCTTGGCGCTCTATGGGTCTTTGAAGCCATCCAGCTTGCTTGAGATCCTCTTGCTGCGCCTGAGGAAGCTGTCACCAAGCTTCTTCTTGAGTTTCACTGCCCTTCTCTTGCTTGGTGTCATGAAGACTAGGGGAGGGGATCTCAACCATATCATCATCATCATCCTCTTCAAGGTAATCCATGGCAATCTTCTCGAGGGAGAAAGGGTCCGCTTGGATTGCTTGCTCGGCTGCTGGTGCTAAAGAATGCACTGACCACTGCTTGCTACTTATACTGTGAAAAGGTGCGTCGACTACTGATGTTGAAGAACACACACACTGCACAGCTGTTGGTGCTCCAATTAAAATTTCGGACAAGATAAGAGCTGAGCCGTGCAGGCCGCTCACTTGCTGAGCCTGCACCACCCCTTTAATAATTATAATACATGTTTCTTAATTTTTATTTTATTTATTTTTGATCTTGCTCATCCTTGTGTATTAACGTGTCTAGCCATAATGTGTTTTAAAATCAAAGCCATTTATTATTTGCAATGTAATACATTATTTTACTCTTGCATTTTGTTAATTGGTAGGGCCTATTTTAGAATTAGCACAGAATTCTCATTTATGCCGGGCATGCATGCACTACAGGAGCGCATGCACTCTTCTCTCTTTTTCTCCCTGGCGCATGCTCTCTCTCTCGCATACGTGCCCTGCTGCTGTAAGAAGGCGCGCCGGCTACTGGTGGTGAAAAACGCCGATGTACGACATCGCACTGGACACTGCACCACTGCCTGCATACCGTGGGCCTGCACTGCTACCGGCTATTGGGCTGCTGCGGTGTTGCCTCCTGCCGCGCATGGGGAACAGCACCAGCACCCGATGCCGCTCAGCTGTTGACTGCGTTTGAGAAAGCGCATGGGCGTCGTTCGTTCAGCACGTCCGTTTAAGCATAGGGAGCCCGCGTCGGAAATTCCGGGCCAGGGACCGGCGTCTCGACATGGCCAAGGGTGGATGGCTGGCTGCTTTGGAGATTCTTCCCCTTCCTTTCTTTACTTTTATTTATTTATTTTTAGTCAAGGATTGAGTTTCTAAATCAAACCTTCATATTGAATTATTGTCTATATGTTTGACATTTATTTAATAATTATTTAATTTACTTTTTCACCAAAAATCAAGTTTGACCACATTGAAAAGAGTTTGACCTATATGTTATCATGGCATGCGTTGCATTTTTATCTTTAATTATAAATAACCAAGCCATATTTTCAGTTAGGTTCACATGCTATATTGTTCTATTTAATACTTTGTTTTTGTTTCATCTTATTTGCGAGTTCTCTTCTACACTAATCTTGCTCTAATTTATTATTAACTTGTTAATAATTACATGTTTAGTGTTCAAGGCCTTACGTAACACCGGGGGTGTTACAACTACATAATCTCACAAGTCAATAGCAGTACTGGCGAACCGCTTTTGCCAAAAGACCATGTAAAGAAATTCGTAAATCATTGTGGGTTTCTTGTTAGGGACAAGGTTTCGATTAGCATTTGCGAATGGAAAATGAACAAGGAAGATCCTCAGGTCAATTATGTCTCTAATAGAGACAAGAATATTCTTTGGGATGAAATCACTGCACATTTTGATCTGCCACGAGGTACAGAAGAACTAGTTACGAGTTGGGCTCTCAATAAGATGGCCACACAATTCCAGACCTTTAAGAAGAATCTGTACAATAAGTATGTCAGGAACAATATGACTTTGAATTTCACTGGCCAATTCAACAAGTTAAGGGACCACTAGGATGAATTTGTGAGGTATAAGAATTCGGAAGAAAGTGAGGCGCGGGTGAGAAGAAACCAAGAGAATGCGCGACAGAAGAAATACCATCATAGATTGGGAGCAGGTGGCTACCCAAGTAGGAAAGTATGGAGGCAGCCCTACTTGCCAAAGGGATCACACCTCGTACCATGGATTGACCTGAATGCTCAAGGACTTGGTTTTATGGGCATGGGGGAACACTGGACCCAGAGACCGAGGACTATATTTTTGGTGAAACAATCCAAAGAGAAGCACAAAGACTTGTTGCAGCTATAGACACTTCTCCCAAGGTGAGTTCCAGCCTAACCGAGAGAAGGATGACCTGATGTACACCCTCGAGAATCCTGAACACCCTGGGCAAACGTGAACACAAGCTTTGTGAGTTGCCCACCGCCACCTCAATGGAGACGTAGGGTACAAGTTTAAACCTGAACTTTGATGAAACAAATCACTTGTCTCTCTTGTTTTTTTAATTGCAATGTTTTCTTTCCACACGATCTACTTGGTTGTCTGTGTTTGTGAGTGCAAGCACTTTGTGGACTTGCTACTGGACTTCTCCAAACACATCTACAAGTTTGGTACTTCTAAATTGTGGGGGTCTGTTGCGTTAATTTACCTAAACCAGATGTCTTCCACTTGACCAACCCGTTCAAGGCTAAACCAACACTGAGGATCCCCAAGAGAGTGCCATCCACACCTCCTCTTCCAGGATCCTTAAGTAGAGTTACATCTCAAGAGCCAATCATCAAGACTCCACATAACACAATCATTGCATATATTGAATTAAACAACAAGTTACATCATTGCTTATGAAATACATGTGAAAGATAAACTCAATCATGATATCAAAGTAATTCATTATTTAACCCCGTATTCTAGCTAAGTTGTTTTGCAGGTACTTCAGACTTGAAGTGTAGCAGACTACGGGACAGGCATTCCCAATGAGCTGCCGTTACTCTGATATGAGTAGAAAAGCGGATGAAAGCAACTTAGCTAGAATACGGGGTTAAATAATGAATTACTTTGATATCATGATTGAGTTTATCTTTCACATGTATTTCATAAGCAATGATGTAACTTGTTGTTTAATTCAATATATGCAATGATTGTGTTATGTGGAGTCTTGATGATTGGCTCTTGAGATGTAACTCTACTTAAGGATCCTGGAAGAGGAGGTGTGGATGGCACTCTCTTGGGGATCCTCAGTGTTGGTTTAGCCTTGAACGGGTTGGTCAAGTGGAAGACATCTGGTTTAGGTAAATTAACGCAACAGACCCCCACAATTTAGAAGTACCAAACTTGTAGATGTGTTTGGAGAAGTCCAGTAGCAAGTCCACAAAGTGCTTGCACTCACAAACACAGACAACCAAGTAGATCGTGTGGAAAGAAAACATTGCAATTAAAAAAACAAGAGAGACAAGTGATTTGTTTCATCAAAGTTCAGGTTTAAACTTGTACCCTACGTCTCCATTGAGGTGGCGGTGGGCAACTCACAAAGCTTGTGCTCACGTTTGCCCAGGGTGTTCAGGATTCTCGAGGGTGTACATCAGGTCATCCTTCTCTCGGTTAGGCTGGAACTCACCTTGGGAGAAGTGTCTATAGCTGCAACAAGTCTTTGTGCTTCTCTTTGGATTGTTTCACCAAAAATATAGTCCTCGGTCTCTGGGTCCAGTGTTCCCCCATGCCCATAAAACCAAGTCCTTGAGCATTCAGGTCAATCCATGGTACGAGGTGTGATCCCTTTGGCAAGTAGGGCTGCCTCCATACTTTCCTACTTGGGTAGCCACCTGCTCCCAATCTATGATGGTATTTCTTCTGTCGCGCATTCTCTTGGTTTCTTCTCACCCGCGCCTCACTTTCTTCCGAATTCTTATACCTCACAAATTCATCCTAGTGGTCCCTTAACTTGTTGAATTGGCCAGTGAAATTCAAAGTCATATTGTTCCTGACATACTTATTGTACAGATTCTTCTTAAAGGTCTGGAATTGTGTGGCCATCTTATTGAGAGCCCAACTCGTAACTAGTTCTTCTGTACCTCGTGGCAGATCAAAATGTGCAGTGATTTCATCCCAAAGAATATTCTTGTCTCTATTAGAGACATAATTGACCTGAGGATCTTCCTTGTTCATTTTCCATTCGCAAATGCTAATCGAAACCTTGTCCCTAACAAGAAACCCACAATGATTTACGAATTTCTTTACATGGTCTTTTGGCAAAAGCGGTTCGCCAGTACTGCTATTGACTTGTGAGATTATGTAGTTGTAACACCCCCGGTGTTACGTAAGGCCTTGAACACTAAACATGTAATTATTAACAAGTTAATAATAAATTAGAGCAAGATTAGTGTAGAAGAGAACTCGCAAATAAGATGAAACAAAAACAAAGTATTAAATAGAACAATATAGCATGTGAACCTAACTGAAAATATGGCTTGGTTATTTATAATTAAAGATAAAAATGCAACGCATGCCATGATAACATATAGGTCAAACTCTTTTCAATGTGGTCAAACTTGATTTTTGGTGAAAAAGTAAATTAAATAATTATTAAATAAATGTCAAACATATAGACAATAATTCAATATGAAGGTTTGATTTAGAAACTCAATCCTTGACTAAAAATAAATAAATAAAAGTAAAGAAAGGAAGGGGAAGAATCTCCAAAGCAGCCAGCCATCCACCCTTGGCCATGTCGAGACGCCGGTCCCTGGCCCGGAATTTCCGACGCGGGCTCCCTATGCTTAAACGGACGTGCTGAACGAACGACGCCCATGCGCTTTCTCAAACGCAGTCAACAGCTGAGCGGCATCGGGTGCTGGTGCTGTTCCCCATGCGCGGCAGGAGGCAACACCGCAGCAGCCCAATAGCCGGTAGCAGTGCAGGCCCACGGTATGCAGGCAGTGGTGCAGTGTCCAGTGCGATGTCGTACATCGGCGTTTTTCACCACCAGTAGCCGGCGCGCCTTCTTACAGCAGCAGGGCACGTATGCGAGAGAGAGAGCATGCGCCAGGGAGAAAAAGAGAGAAGAGTGCATGCGCTCCTGTAGTGCATGCATGCCCGGCATAAATGAGAATTCTGTGCTAATTCTAAAATAGGCCCTACCAATTAACAAAATGCAAGAGTAAAATAATGTATTACATTGCAAAAATAAATGGCTTTGATTTTAAAACACATTATGGCTAGACACGTTAATACACAAGGATGAGCAAGATCAAAAATAAAATAAAATAAAAATTAAGAAACATGTATTATAATTATTAAAGGGGTGGTGCAGGCTCAGCAAGTGAGCGGCCTGCACGGCTCAGCTCTTATCTTGTCCGAAATTTTAATTGGAGCACCAACAGCTGTGCAGTGTGTGTGTTCTTCAACATCAGTAGTCGACGCACCTTTTCACAGTATAAGTAGCAAGCAGTGGTCAGTGCATTCTTTAGCACCAGCAGCCGAGCAAGCAATCCAAGCGGACCCTTTCTCCCTCGAGAAGATTGCCATGGATTACCTTGAAGAGGATGATGATGATGATATGGTTGAGATCCCCTCCCCTAGTCTTCATGACACCAAGCAAGAGAAGGGCAGTGAAACTCAAGAAGAAGCTTGGTGACAGCTTCCTCAGGCGCAGCAAGAGGATCTCTAAGCAAGCTGGATGGCTTCAAAGACCCATAGAGCGCCAAGAAAGCTAGCACAGAACCTATGCCACTAGCCATCATTCCTGCATCTGGCACTATAGCTGCCCCCCACCACTCAAAGGAGATCATGGAAGGAATTGCCAAGGGGTTTCTTCGGATCCAACCTGAGGCTGTTTCTGTTGCTCTCTTAGAGAAGGATAACTTAGATGATAAGATCTAGAGCAGTAGGCCTTCTTGCACATTCCCTTGAGGCAGTGCTTACTCTGTGTTTGGATGTTTGCCATTGGAATAAGCTTTTTGAAAAGTCCAAAATCATCGAAAGTGGAGTTCAGGGTAAAACGTTGTTGCATTTTTCGTGAGGTGACCTATGCTATTTTTCAAAGCTACAGAAGAAATACCATCATAGATTGGGAGCAGGTGGCTACCCAAGTAGGAAAGTATGGAGGCAGCCCTACTTGCCAAAGGGATCACACCTCGTACCATGGATTGACCTGAATGCTCAAGGACTTGGTTTTATGGGCATGGGGGAACACTGGACCCAGAGACCGAGGACTATATTTTTGGTGAAACAATCCAAAGAGAAGCACAAAGACTTGTTGCAGCTATAGACACTTCTCCCAAGGTGAGTTCCAGCCTAACCGAGAGAAGGATGACCTGATGTACACCCTCGAGAATCCTGAACACCCTGGGCAAACGTGAGCACAAGCTTTGTGAGTTGCCCACCGCCACCTCAATGGAGACGTAGGGTACAAGTTTAAACCTGAACTTTGATGAAACAAATCACTTGTCTCTCTTGTTTTTTTAATTGCAATGTTTTCTTTCCACACGATCTACTTGGTTGTCTGTGTTTGTGAGTGCAAGCACTTTGTGGACTTGCTACTGGACTTCTCCAAACACATCTACAAGTTTGGTACTTCTAAATTGTGGGGGTCTGTTGCGTTAATTTACCTAAACCAGATGTCTTCCACTTGACCAACCCGTTCAAGGCTAAACCAACACTGAGGATCCCCAAGAGAGTGCCATCCACACCTCCTCTTCCAGGATCCTTAAGTAGAGTTACATCTCAAGAGCCAATCATCAAGACTCCACATAACACAATCATTGCATATATTGAATTAAACAACAAGTTACATCATTGCTTATGAATACATGTGAAAGATAAACTCAATCATGATGGTATTTCTTCTGTAGCTTTGAAAAATAGCATAGGTCACCTCACGAAAAATGCAACAACGTTTTACCCTGAACTCCACTTTCGATGATTTTGGACTTTTCAAAAAGCTTATTCCAATGGCAAACATCCAAACACAGAGTAAGCACTGCCTCAAGGGAATGTGCAAGAAGGCCTACTGCTCTAGATCTTATCATCTAAGTTATCCTTCTCTAAGAGAGCAACAGAAACAGCCTCAGGTTGGATCCGAAGAAACCCCTTGGCAATTCCTTCCATGATCTCCTTTGAGTGGTGGGGGGCAGCTATAGTGCCAGATGCAGGAATGATGGCTAGTGGCATAGGTTCTGTGCTAGCTTTCTTGGCGCTCTATGGGTCTTTGAAGCCATCCAGCTTGCTTGAGATCCTCTTGCTGCGCCTGAGGAAGCTGTCACCAAGCTTCTTCTTGAGTTTCACTGCCCTTCTCTTGCTTGGTGTCATGAAGACTAGGGGAGGGGATCTCAACCATATCATCATCATCATCCTCTTCAAGGTAATCCATGGCAATCTTCTCGAGGGAGAAAGGGTCCGCTTGGATTGCTTGCTCGGCTGCTGGTGCTAAAGAATGCACTGACCACTGCTTGCTACTTATACTGTGAAAAGGTGCGTCGACTACTGATGTTGAAGAACACACACACTGCACAGCTGTTGGTGCTCCAATTAAAATTTCGGACAAGATAAGAGCTGAGCCGTGCAGGCCGCTCACTTGCTGAGCCTGCACCACCCCTTTAATAATTATAATACATGTTTCTTAATTTTTATTTTATTTTATTTTTGATCTTGCTCATCCTTGTGTATTAACGTGTCTAGCCATAATGTGTTTTAAAATCAAAGCCATTTATTTTTGCAATGTAATACATTATTTTACTCTTGCATTTTGTTAATTGGTAGGGCCTATTTTAGAATTAGCACAGAATTCTCATTTATGCCGGGCATGCATGCACTACAGGAGCGCATGCACTCTTCTCTCTTTTTCTCCCTGGCGCATGCTCTCTCTCTCGCATACGTGCCCTGCTGCTGTAAGAAGGCGCGCCGGCTACTGGTGGTGAAAAACGCCGATGTACGACATCGCACTGGACACTGCACCACTGCCTGCATACCGTGGGCCTGCACTGCTACCGGCTATTGGGCTGCTGCGGTGTTGCCTCCTGCCGCGCATGGGGAACAGCACCAGCACCCGATGCCGCTCAGCTGTTGACTGCGTTTGAGAAAGCGCATGGGCGTCGTTCGTTCAGCACGTCCGTTTAAGCATAGGGAGCCCGCGTCGGAAATTCCGGGCCAGGGACCGGCGTCTCGACATGGCCAAGGGTGGATGGCTGGCTGCTTTGGAGATTCTTCCCCTTCCTTTCTTTACTTTTATTTATTTATTTTTAGTCAAGGATTGAGTTTCTAAATCAAACCTTCATATTGAATTATTGTCTATATGTTTGACATTTATTTAATAATTATTTAATTTACTTTTTCACCAAAAATCAAGTTTGACCACATTGAAAAGAGTTTGACCTATATGTTATCATGGCATGCGTTGCATTTTTATCTTTAATTATAAATAACCAAGCCATATTTTCAGTTAGGTTCACATGCTATATTGTTCTATTTAATACTTTGTTTTTGTTTCATCTTATTTGCGAGTTCTCTTCTACACTAATCTTGCTCTAATTTATTATTAACTTGTTAATAATTACATGTTTAGTGTTCAAGGCCTTACGTAACACCGGGGGTGTTACAACTACATAATCTCACAAGTCAATAGCAGTACTGGCGAACCGCTTTTGCCAAAAGACCATGTAAAGAAATTCGTAAATCATTGTGGGTTTCTTGTTAGGGACAAGGTTTCGATTAGCATTTGCGAATGGAAAATGAACAAGGAAGATCCTCAGGTCAATTATGTCTCTAATAGAGACAAGAATATTCTTTGGGATGAAATCACTGCACATTTTGATCTGCCACGAGGTACAGAAGAACTAGTTACGAGTTGGGCTCTCAATAAGATGGCCACACAATTCCAGACCTTTAAGAAGAATCTGTACAATAAGTATGTCAGGAACAATATGACTTTGAATTTCACTGGCCAATTCAACAAGTTAAGGGACCACTAGGATGAATTTGTGAGGTATAAGAATTCGGAAGAAAGTGAGGCGCGGGTGAGAAGAAACCAAGAGAATGCGCGACAGAAGAAATACCATCATAGATTGGGAGCAGGTGGCTACCCAAGTAGGAAAGTATGGAGGCAGCCCTACTTGCCAAAGGGATCACACCTCGTACCATGGATTGACCTGAATGCTCAAGGACTTGGTTTTATGGGCATGGGGGAACACTGGACCCAGAGACCGAGGACTATATTTTTGGTGAAACAATCCAAAGAGAAGCACAAAGACTTGTTGCAGCTATAGACACTTCTCCCAAGGTGAGTTCCAGCCTAACCGAGAGAAGGATGACCTGATGTACACCCTCGAGAATCCTGAACACCCTGGGCAAACGTGAGGAAAAGGGTTGATTTCATTGAATGATGGCTTCCCTCAGGACGTTGAGAGCTACAGAAGCTGTCAGAGAAGAAAGGCTGAGGAGGTAGAGCGGCTCCGCAGGTTAGAGGAGGCAGTGCTACAATCGCAGGAGCGAGAAAAAACACTAGAGGCGAGAATGCAGGAGGAAATCAGACGGCAAGTGGCTCTACAAAAGAGTAGCCAAAGGCAGACCACATCAGAGCTTTTCGTCCTTGGTATCCATGTGGGTATAGTTGTACACCCCAATAGAGATCTTTTCGAAAGCCTGAAGTCTTCAGATGGAATTGTTCTGTTGTTCTCTCTTCCAGGATCCTTAAGTAGAGTTACATCTCAAGAGCCAATCATCAAGACTCCACATAACACAATCATTGCATATATTGAATTAAACAACAAGTTACATCATTGCTTATGAAATACATGTGAAAGATAAACTCAATCATGATATCAAAGTAATTCATTATTTAACCCCGTATTCTAGCTAAGTTGCTTTCATCCGCTTTTCTACTCATATCAGAGTAACGGCAGCTCATTGGGAATGCCTGTCCCGTAGTCTGCTACACTTCAAGTCTGAAGTACCTGCAAAACAACTTACCGGCAGCACCGTGAGTACATTTCGTACTCAAAGGGCTTATTCCAACATACATATTCGATGGACACAGGGATTAATAGGAATTTGTATATTTGCATAAAAGCATGGCGTTTATTAAAAGATGATATGCTCATGAGTTTAATCTCAAACCTTAACAAGTTTATATATGTTAACATGTACCCTTTGAGAACTTCAATTAAGTGATCAACATTATGTAAGTCATCTCATCATGAAGTTCATTCATTCTCACTACACTGAATCTAGAAGAGAGAACAACAGAACAATTCCATCTGAAGACTTCAGGCTTTCGAAAAGATCTCTATTGGGGTGTACAACTATACCCACATGGATACCAAGGACGAAAAGCTCTGATGTGGTCTGCCTTTGGCTACTCTTTTGTAGAGCCACTTGCCGTCTGATTTCCTCCTGCATTCTCGCCTCTAGTGTTTTTTCTCGCTCCTGCGATTGTAGCACTGCCTCCTCTAACCTGCGGAGCCGCTCTACCTCCTCAGCCTTTCTTCTCTGACAGCTTCTGTAGCTCTCAACGTCCTGAGGGAAGCCATCATTCAATGAAATCAACCCTTTTCCTCACGTTTGCCCAGGGTGTTCAGGATTCTCGAGGGTGTACATCAGGTCATCCTTCTCTCGGTTAGGCTGGAACTCACCTTGGGAGAAGTGTCTATAGCTGCAACAAGTCTTTGTGCTTCTCTTTGGATTGTTTCACCAAAAATATAGTCCTCGGTCTCTGGGTCCAGTGTTCCCCCATGCCCATAAAACCAAGTCCTTGAGCATTCAGGTCAATCCATGGTACGAGGTGTGATCCCTTTGGCAAGTAGGGCTGCCCTCCATACTTTCCTACTTGGGTAGCCACCTGCTCCCAATCTATGATGGTATTTCTTCTGTCGCGCATCTCTTGGTTTCTTCTCACCCGCGCCTCACTTTCTTCCGAATTCTTATACCTCACAAATTCATCCTAGTGGTCCCTTAACTTGTTGAATTGGCCAGTGAAATTCAAAGTCATATTGTTCTATTTAATACTTTGTTTTTGTTTCATCTTATTTGCGAGTTCTCTTCTACACTAATCTTGCTCTAATTTATTATTAACTTGTTAATAATTACATGTTTAGTGTTCAAGGCCTTACGTAACACCGGGGGTGTTACAACTACATAATCTCACAAGTCAATAGCAGTACTGGCGAACCGCTTTTGCCAAAAGACCATGTAAAGAAATTCGTAAATCATTGTGGGTTTCTTGTTAGGGACAAGGTTTCGATTAGCATTTGCGAATGGAAAATGAACAAGGAAGATCCTCAGGTCAATTATGTCTCTAATAGAGACAAGAATATTCTTTGGGATGAAATCACTGCACATTTTGATCTGCCACGAGGTACAGAAGAACTAGTTACGAGTTGGGCTCTCAATAAGATGGCCACACAATTCCAGACCTTTAAGAAGAATCTGTACAATAAGTATGTCAGGAACAATATGACTTTGAATTTCACTGGCCAATTCAACAAGTTAAGGGACCACTAGGATGAATTTGTGAGGTATAAGAATTCGGAAGAAAGTGAGGCGCGGGTGAGAAGAAACCAAGAGAATGCGCGACAGAAGAAATACCATCATAGATTGGGAGCAGGTGGCTACCCAAGTAGGAAAGTATGGAGGCAGCCCTACTTGCCAAAGGGATCACACCTCGTACCATGGATTGACCTGAATGCTCAAGGACTTGGTTTTATGGGCATGGGGGAACACTGGACCCAGAGACCGAGGACTATATTTTTGGGTGAAACAATCCAAAGAGAAGCACAAAGACTTGTTGCAGCTATAGACACTTCTCCCAAGGTGAGTTCCAGCCTAACCGAGAGAAGGATGACCTGATGTACACCCTCGAGAATCCTGAACACCCTGGGCAAACGTGAGGAAAAGGGTTGATTTCATTGAATGATGGCTTCCCTCAGGACGTTGAGAGCTACAGAAGCTGTCAGAGAAGAAAGGCTGAGGAGGTAGAGCGGCTCCGCAGGTTAGAGGAGGCAGTGCTACAATCGCAGGAGCGAGAAAAAACACTAGAGGCGAATGCAGGAGGAAATCAGACGGCAAGTGGCTCTACAAAAGAGTAGCCAAAGGCAGACCACATCAGAGCTTTTCGTCCTTGGTATCCATGTGGGTATAGTTGTACACCCCAATAGAGATCTTTTCGAAAGCCTGAAGTCTTCAGATGGAATTGTTCTGTTGTTCTCTCTTCTAGATTCAGTGTAGTGAGAATGAATGAACTTCATGATGAGATGACTTACATAATGTTGATCACTTAATTGAAGTTCTCAAAGGGTACATGTTAACATATATAAACTTGTTAAGGTTTGAGATTAAACTCATGAGCATATCATCTTTTAATAAACGCCATGCTTTTATGCAAATATACAAATTCCTATTAATCCCTGTGTCCATCGAATATGTATGTTGGAATAAGCCCTTTGAGTACGAAATGTACTCACGGTGCTGCCGGTAAGTTGTTTTGCAGGTACTTCAGACTTGAAGTGTAGCAGACTACGGGACAGGCATTCCCAATGAGCTGCCGTTACTCTGATATGAGTAGAAAAGCGGATGAAAGCAACTTAGCTAGAATACGGGGTTAAATAATGAATTACTTTGATATCATGATTGAGTTTATCTTTCACATGTATTTCATAAGCAATGATGTAACTTGTTGTTTAATTCAATATATGCAATGATTGTGTTATGTGGAGTCTTGATGATTGGCTCTTGAGATGTAACTCTACTTAAGGATCCTGGAAGAGAGAACAACAGAACAATTCCATCTGAAGACTTCAGGCTTTCGAAAAGATCTCTATTGGGGTGTACAACTATACCCACATGGATACCAAGGACGAAAAGCTCTGATGTGGTCTGCCTTTGGCTACTCTTTTGTAGAGCCACTTGCCGTCTGATTTCCTCCTGCATTCTCGCCTCTAGTGTTTTTTCTCGCTCCTGCGATTGTAGCACTGCCTCCTCTAACCTGCGGAGCCGCTCTACCTCCTCAGCCTTTCTTCTCTGACAGCTTCTGTAGCTCTCAACGTCCTGAGGGAAGCCATCATTCAATGAAATCAACCCTTTTCCTCACGTTTGCCCAGGGTGTTCAGGATTCTCGAGGGTGTACATCAGGTCATCCTTCTCTCGGTTAGGCTGGAACTCACCTTGGGAGAAGTGTCTATAGCTGCAACAAGTCTTTGTGCTTCTCTTTGGATTGTTTCACCAAAAATATAGTCCTCGGTCTCTGGGTCCAGTGTTCCCCCATGCCCATAAAACCAAGTCCTTGAGCATTCAGGTCAATCCATGGTACGAGGTGTGATCCCTTTGGCAAGTAGGGCTGCCTCCATACTTTCCTACTTGGGTAGCCACCTGCTCCCAATCTATGATGGTATTTCTTCTGTCGCGCATTCTCTTGGTTTCTTCTCACCCGCGCCTCACTTTCTTCCGAATTCTTATACCTCACAAATTCATCCTAGTGGTCCCTTAACTTGTTGAATTGGCCAGTGAAATTCAAAGTCATATTGTTCCTGACATACTTATTGTACAGATTCTTCTTAAAGGTCTGGAATTGTGTGGCCATCTTATTGAGAGCCCAACTCGTAACTAGTTCTTCTGTACCTCGTGGCAGATCAAAATGTGCAGTGATTTCATCCCAAAGAATATTCTTGTCTCTATTAGAGACATAATTGACCTGAGGATCTTCCTTGTTCATTTTCCATTCGCAAATGCTAATCGAAACCTTGTCCCTAACAAGAAACCCACAATGATTTACGAATTTCTTTACATGGTCTTTTGGCAAAAGCGGTTCGCCAGTACTGCTATTGACTTGTGAGATTATGTAGTTGTAACACCCCCGGTGTTACGTAAGGCCTTGAACACTAAACATGTAATTATTAACAAGTTAATAATAAATTAGAGCAAGATTAGTGTAGAAGAGAACTCGCAAATAAGATGAAACAAAAACAAAGTATTAAATAGAACAATATAGCATGTGAACCTAACTGAAAATATGGCTTGGTTATTTATAATTAAAGATAAAAATGCAACGCATGCCATGATAACATATAGGTCAAACTCTTTTCAATGTGGTCAAACTTGATTTTTGGTGAAAAAGTAAATTAAATAATTATTAAATAAATGTCAAACATATAGACAATAATTCAATATGAAGGTTTGATTTAGAAACTCAATCCTTGACTAAAAATAAATAAATAAAAGTAAAGAAAGGAAGGGGAAGAATCTCCAAAGCAGCCAGCCATCCACCCTTGGCCATGTCGAGACGCCGGTCCCTGGCCCGGAATTTCCGACGCGGGCTCCCTATGCTTAAACGGACGTGCTGAACGAACGACGCCCATGCGCTTTCTCAAACGCAGTCAACAGCTGAGCGGCATCGGGTGCTGGTGCTGTTCCCCATGCGCGGCAGGAGGCAACACCGCAGCAGCCCAATAGCCGGTAGCAGTGCAGGCCCACGGTATGCAGGCAGTGGTGCAGTGTCCAGTGCGATGTCGTACATCGGCGTTTTTCACCACCAGTAGCCGGCGCGCCTTCTTACAGCAGCAGGGCACGTATGCGAGAGAGAGAGCATGCGCCAGGGAGAAAAAGAGAGAAGAGTGCATGCGCTCCTGTAGTGCATGCATGCCCGGCATAAATGAGAATTCTGTGCTAATTCTAAAATAGGCCCTACCAATTAACAAAATGCAAGAGTAAAATAATGTATTACATTGCAAAAATAAATGGCTTTGATTTTAAAACACATTATGGCTAGACACGTTAATACACAAGGATGAGCAAGATCAAAAATAAAATAAAATAAAAATTAAGAAACATGTATTATAATTATTAAAGGGGTGGTGCAGGCTCAGCAAGTGAGCGGCCTGCACGGCTCAGCTCTTATCTTGTCCGAAATTTTAATTGGAGCACCAACAGCTGTGCAGTGTGTGTGTTCTTCAACATCAGTAGTCGACGCACCTTTTCACAGTATAAGTAGCAAGCAGTGGTCAGTGCATTCTTTAGCACCAGCAGCCGAGCAAGCAATCCAAGCGGACCCTTTCTTCCTCGCCTCCGTGCCCATCCGTGCTCCGCATCTGCCTGGCATCCTGGCGTCCGTGGATGCGTCCGTGCTCTGCCTCCTCCCAGCGTCAGTGGATGCGTCCGTGCTCCGCGTCCGCCTGGCATCCCGGCGTGCTCCGCGTTCGCCGTCACCCCACAGTCGGCCGCGGGCACGCCATGGTGTTTCAAGGCTACTAAAAATCTTGGGAAATCATGGTATGTGTATCGCACCAAAATACAACTATACTAAAAATATCAAACCCAAAATAATAATGTTTAGTAGTGTAGGGTAGCAGGTATTTACGTATGTAAATTAAATTTTATAGGCTAAAGCGGTTCTTGTGTGGTGATGATTTCGTGGCTTAAATGATGTTTTCTGTAGATGTGTGAAATACCAAAGTTGTAGGTAACTTCTTTATCTTTTTTATCCAAAACATTTCATGAGTTTAGGCTAAATGGTTTAGGAGTCATGAATTTTACAACTGCCATATCAGAATGTGTCCAAGTTGTGGACAGAGCTGCAATGTTATGTGTTTTTGACTAAGTTAGCTTGTGAATCCTTCGTTGGTGCTTATTGAAGAGTTGTAGGACTTTTTATATGCTTTCCAAAATGGTAAAGAACACATGATTTGAAGGTTTAGATCTCTAGATATAGATGTTTAAAGTTGAGTGGCAGAATCTGTCCAATGTCTAAAGTCTGGACAGATTTTCTTGTTGTCCAGTTTTGCTCTATTTAATGGTTGAATTAGATCTTAGCGATAATAGCAAAGTTGTAAACAACTTCATTAGCTTTCTAGAAAGTCCTGGATCACCTCTTTTGGAGATCTATAGCTCCAGTTAAAATTCAAATAAGCAGCAGCTGCTCTACAGCCCGGAACTAGCCTTGCTTGCTTGATTGATTTAACTGCTTTTGATTGATTAAGCATGAGTAGTTAGTTCTTATTTGTAGATGTGCTGTAGCTAAACTTAAGTGTCATGTGTGGCTATTCATTGCATTCATACGCATGCATTTGTTGCATCTCATCTAGGTACGCTAGATGCTCGACGTGGTGGACATGAAACACAAGATGATGGAGCCGAGCCTGAAGACGGTTTCTTGGTGGACGGATCGAAAGATGGAACTAACCTTTTATAATGCTATTTACCCAGGCAAGCCCTGGTGCATAACCCCTACTTTTCTGCACTTTATATTATGTTTGTGCATTAAGTTTTGAGGAGTTGAATGAAACCCCACTTGCATATATACATCCTTATCCTATGAGTCTTACTAGTTTGACAGGACCGTGTAGATTGCCATGCTATAGGATTTCGGTAGAAGCCGAGTGATGGCCTATCACTCACGAGAGATAGGAAATATATTATTGTTATTATTATCATATTACTATCACACGGATCATATATGGATAATAAGTCTGTGACCTGACTACCATCCATAGCAATGGACGGTCCTCAATCGACACAGGCAGGACAAATGCAACCAGAGCCTCACTTTGTTGCCTAACCAAGTCCAATTCCAAATCCAAGTACAGTCCCCGCCCGGTCTCCAGTTATTATCCATATATGATCCGTGTGATAGTAATATGATAATAATAACAATAATATATTTCCTATCTCTCGTGAGTGATAGGCCATCACTCGGCTTCTACCGAAATCCTATAGCATGGCAATCTACACGGTCCTGTCAAACTAGTAAGACTCATAGGATAAGGATGTATATATGCAAGTGGGTTTCATTCAACTCCTCAAAACTTAATGCACAAACATAATATAAAGTGCAGAAAAGTAGGGGTTATGCACCAGGGCTTGCCTGGGTAAATAGCATTATAAAAGGTTAGTTCCATCTTTCGATCCGTCCACCAAGAAACCGTCTTCAGGCTCGGCTCCATCATCTTGTGTTTCATGTCCACCACGTCGAGCATCTAGCGTACCTAGATGAGATGCAACAAATGCATGCGTATGAATGCAATGAATAGCCACACATGACACTTAAGTTTAGCTACAGCACATCTACAAATAAGAACTAACTACTCATGCTTAATCAATCAAAAGCAGTTAAATCAATCAAGCAAGCAAGGCTAGTTCCGGGCTGTAGAGCAGCTGCTGCTTATTTGAATTTTAACTGGAGCTATAGATCTCCAAAAGAGGTGATCCAGGACTTTCTAGAAAGCTAATGAAGTTGTTTACAACTTTGCTATTATCGCTAAGATCTAATTCAACCATTAAATAGAGCAAAACTGGACAACAAGAAAATCTGTCCAGACTTTAGACATTGGACAGATTCTGCCACTCAACTTTAAACATCTATATCTAGAGATCTAAACCTTCAAATCATGTGTTCTTTACCATTTTGGAAAGCATATAAAAAGTCCTACAACTCTTCAATAAGCACCAACGAAGGATTCACAAGCTAACTTAGTCAAAAACACATAACATTGCAGCTCTGTCCACAACTTGGACACATTCTGATATGGCAGTTGTAAAATTCATGACTCCTAAACCATTTAGCCTAAACTCATGAAATGTTTTGGATAAAAAAGATAAAGAAGTTACCTACAACTTTGGTATTTCACACATCTACAGAAAACATCATTTAAGCCACGAAATCATCACCACACAAGAACCGCTTTAGCCTATAAAATTTAATTTACATACGTAAATACCTGCTACCCTACACTACTAAACATTATTATTTTGGGTTTGATATTTTTAGTATAGTTGTATTTTGGTGCGATACACATACCATGATTTCCCAAGATTTTTAGTAGCCTTGAAACACCATGGCGTGCCCGCGGCCGACTGTGGGGTGACGGCGAACGCGGAGCACGCCGGGATGCCAGGCGGACGCGGAGCACGGACGCATCCACTGACGCTGGGAGGAGGCAGAGCACGGACGCATCCACGGACGCCAGGATGCCAGGCAGATGCGGAGCACGGATGGGCACGGAGGCGAGGAAGAAAGGGTCCGCTTGGATTGCTTGCTCGGCTGCTGGTGCTAAAGAATGCACTGACCACTGCTTGCTACTTATACTGTGAAAAGGTGCGTCGACTACTGATGTTGAAGAACACACACACTGCACAGCTGTTGGTGCTCCAATTAAAATTTCGGACAAGATAAGAGCTGAGCCGTGCAGGCCGCTCACTTGCTGAGCCTGCACCACCCCTTTAATAATTATAATACATGTTTCTTAATTTTTATTTTATTTTATTTTTGATCTTGCTCATCCTTGTGTATTAACGTGTCTAGCCATAATGTGTTTTAAAATCAAAGCCATTTATTTTTGCAATGTAATACATTATTTTACTCTTGCATTTTGTTAATTGGTAGGGCCTATTTTAGAATTAGCACAGAATTCTCATTTATGCCGGGCATGCATGCACTACAGGAGCGCATGCACTCTTCTCTCTTTTTCTCCCTGGCGCATGCTCTCTCTCTCGCATACGTGCCCTGCTGCTGTAAGAAGGCGCGCCGGCTACTGGTGGTGAAAAACGCCGATGTACGACATCGCACTGGACACTGCACCACTGCCTGCATACCGTGGGCCTGCACTGCTACCGGCTATTGGGCTGCTGCGGTGTTGCCTCCTGCCGCGCATGGGGAACAGCACCAGCACCCGATGCCGCTCAGCTGTTGACTGCGTTTGAGAAAGCGCATGGGCGTCGTTCGTTCAGCACGTCCGTTTAAGCATAGGGAGCCCGCGTCGGAAATTCCGGGCCAGGGACCGGCGTCTCGACATGGCCAAGGGTGGATGGCTGGCTGCTTTGGAGATTCTTCCCCTTCCTTTCTTTACTTTTATTTATTTATTTTTAGTCAAGGATTGAGTTTCTAAATCAAACCTTCATATTGAATTATTGTCTATATGTTTGACATTTATTTAATAATTATTTAATTTACTTTTTCACCAAAAATCAAGTTTGACCACATTGAAAAGAGTTTGACCTATATGTTATCATGGCATGCGTTGCATTTTTATCTTTAATTATAAATAACCAAGCCATATTTTCAGTTAGGTTCACATGCTATATTGTTCTATTTAATACTTTGTTTTTGTTTCATCTTATTTGCGAGTTCTCTTCTACACTAATCTTGCTCTAATTTATTATTAACTTGTTAATAATTACATGTTTAGTGTTCAAGGCCTTACGTAACACCGGGGGTGTTACAACTACATAATCTCACAAGTCAATAGCAGTACTGGCGAACCGCTTTTGCCAAAAGACCATGTAAAGAAATTCGTAAATCATTGTGGGTTTCTTGTTAGGGACAAGGTTTCGATTAGCATTTGCGAATGGAAAATGAACAAGGAAGATCCTCAGGTCAATTATGTCTCTAATAGAGACAAGAATATTCTTTGGGATGAAATCACTGCACATTTTGATCTGCCACGAGGTACAGAAGAACTAGTTACGAGTTGGGCTCTCAATAAGATGGCCACACAATTCCAGACCTTTAAGAAGAATCTGTACAATAAGTATGTCAGGAACAATATGACTTTGAATTTCACTGGCCAATTCAACAAGTTAAGGGACCACTAGGATGAATTTGTGAGGTATAAGAATTCGGAAGAAAGTGAGGCGCGGGTGAGAAGAAACCAAGAGAATGCGCGACAGAAGAAAATACCATCATAGATTGGGAGCAGGTGGCTACCCAAGTAGGAAAGTATGGAGGCAGCCCTACTTGCCAAAGGGATCACACCTCGTACCATGGATTGACCTGAATGCTCAAGGACTTGGTTTTATGGGCATGGGGGAACACTGGACCCAGAGACCGAGGACTATATTTTTGGTGAAACAATCCAAAGAGAAGCACAAAGACTTGTTGCAGCTATAGACACTTCTCCCAAGGTGAGTTCCAGCCTAACCGAGAGAAGGATGACCTGATGTACACCCTCGAGAATCCTGAACACCCTGGGCAAACGTGAGGAAAAGGGTTGATTTCATTGAATGATGGCTTCCCTCAGGACGTTGAGAGCTACAGAAGCTGTCAGAGAAGAAAGGCTGAGGAGGTAGAGCGGCTCCGCAGGTTAGAGGAGGCAGTGCTACAATCGCAGGAGCGAGAAAAAACACTAGAGGCGAGAATGCAGGAGGAAATCAGACGGCAAGTGGCTCTACAAAAGAGTAGCCAAAGGCAGACCACATCAGAGCTTTTCGTCCTTGGTATCCATGTGGGTATAGTTGTACACCCCAATAGAGATCTTTTCGAAAGCCTGAAGTCTTCAGATGGAATTGTTCTGTTGTTCTCTCTTCCAGGATCCTTAAGTAGAGTTACATCTCAAGAGCCAATCATCAAGACTCCACATAACACAATCATTGCATATATTGAATTAAACAACAAGTTACATCATTGCTTATGAAATACATGTGAAAGATAAACTCAATCATGATATCAAAGTAATTCATTATTTAACCCCGTATTCTAGCTAAGTTGCTTTCATCCGCTTTTCTACTCATATCAGAGTAACGGCAGCTCATTGGGAATGCCTGTCCCGTAGTCTGCTACACTTCAAGTCTGAAGTACCTGCAAAACAACTTACCGGCAGCACCGTGAGTACATTTCGTACTCAAAGGGCTTATTCCAACATACATATTCGATGGACACAGGGATTAATAGGAATTTGTATATTTGCATAAAAGCATGGCGTTTATTAAAAGATGATATGCTCATGAGTTTAATCTCAAACCTTAACAAGTTTATATATGTTAACATGTACCCTTTGAGAACTTCAATTAAGTGATCAACATTATGTAAGTCATCTCATCATGAAGTTCATTCATTCTCACTC
>JAHUYU010000033.1:0-19772 GCA_030439765.1 Tripidium arundinaceum
CTGCAGCTAGTAATTAAAGGGTTTCATACACCTGTTACTTATGCTTTTATGCAAAATGACGTCATGCCAACTCCACTTATATATCAGCCTTGCATACTTCTTGGTGTCAACTTATTTTTAGTTTATGTCGGGTAAGTCTACCTGAGTACCTACTCAGGGATTTGTTCCCATTGTTGTTGCAGATGGTCAGATGTACTACAATTACTATATCAAGTGTCTCTACCCAGCTACAGGAGACAACTAGACCATGGGCGTGGTCTCTCCATATGTCTTACCCACTTGCTTTTGTTAGACTTGATCATGAACTGGCATTGTATTCGAACTAAGTGTGCATGGGTGTGGATTTGAACTATTTGCTTCCGCTACTTAATTGCGAATTTGGTATTGTAATAACTCTATGTTAAAACTCCGATGTATTCAAACTATGTGTGAACTTTATGTAACATATGAGCTATGGATGCTGAACTATGTATGATCTTGGCTAAGTAGTTGAAAAGTTTGAAATCCCTTGTGATTTCACGGACTACCGGGTTTATATGGGCTCAAGTGTGCTAATTCAATTGCTTCGGCAGGTGTTTTTCGTATTTGTGCTCTTATAAATTGGTCGGTTCTGTTACAATCGTGATCTTATGGTAGCCTGAATATGCGTCAAGGAAGCAGAGGGTTTCGCACCCCTAGGTCGAGTCGAGACTTGATCTATGCGCGGCAAAGGAAACGGATCCTTTGGACACGCCTTGTTGAGACTCGTGTAATCGACACACATTCTCCATTTCTCACTCTTTTTTTGTACAAGAACGGGATTGGCTAACCACTCGGGGTGATACACTTCCTTGATGAACCCGGTCACCAAAGCTTCGAGATCTCCTCGCCGATTGTCCTGCGCTTCTCCTCGTCAAAGCGGCGCAGGCGTTGCTTTACCGGCTTGGAGACTGGCCTGATCCATAAGGCGTGCTCGGCGACTTCCGCCTGCTGTTCCGCCGCACGCTCGAGCAGCTCACGGATTCCCCGTTGAGCCTTGCGCTACTCGGGGGTTCCGGGTACCGAGAGTCCTCGAAGCAAGGCCGCGCGCAGCGGCGATGTTTTGGCTAGCCCGGGTGAACCATGGAGGACCGTCATCGTCCTCCACGATCCGTCGGTGCACATCACGGGCAGCGGCACGCCCGCGCCCGCCATCCGCATGGCGGCGCTCGATCTCGCGCTCGAGCTGAGCGCGCTCCAGCTCTAGCCCACGCTGGGCCTCGTTGAGCTCTTGACGCCGCGCCTGCAGCTGCTCCAACTGTGGTTGTCCCCGTTGGGGCGGGGCTGAGGCTGCCTGTACCGGCGGGTGCGGGATTATTGCCACTCCTGTGGTCACGCGAATAGGGACCTCTCGAGGGTCGTCGTCCTAGTGGCTGGAGCTCGAGTCGTGGCCGTCGTCGATCTCTGCCATGAAGTATTCACGCGAGGGGTGATGGCTCCCCCTGCTGACGTTGGAACCGGATGACGACTCCGAATCCGACACTAGGAGGTCGTAGATCGAGTCTACGACATAATCCGCCATCCCGATGAACTCGCTGTCCACGGGAGGGGGTTGAAAACGTTGTGCTATGAGGCCAGCGAAGGTTTTTGCGGCGTTGTGCAAGCTGAATGGAAACGCTGTCGAGGCATTCCGAATGAGGATGTCCGGGGAGATTGGCTCTCCGCCGGTGAGATGCGTCATGACGTGCCAGTCCTCCTGGGACGGGTGAGGTCCCAGGGAGATGGCGAGCTGGTGCTTCAGCTTTCCAAAATCGAAGCTGAGGAGCTGGTCACGTTCCAGAGCGGGAAGCTCTAGGGCGTTCAGCTGCAGCTCCTCGAGAGCCTCGATGGTTGTGTCCAGGCTGACGAGGGGAGGAGGCGGTGCCATGGCACCAACCAACTCTAGCCCGTTTCCCTCAGTGACGAGGAAATCCAGGGCCCCGAAGCGCACGTGCGCGTCCGGGACAAGGCTGATGCCGTAGCTGGCCATCCGAAGCTTGGCAGTGAAAACGGCGTGACGCGCAAAAGGCCCCTACCTGGCGCTCCAACTGTCGGCGTTTCAGACTGCCGACTAGTAGATTTCTTGGGATTGCGTGTCAGAGCTCGGATGGTGTGCTAAGAGGACACGAGGATGTATACTGGTTCGGGAAGAATGTCCCTACATCCAGTGGAGGGCTGCTTGTGTTACTTGCACGATGTTTGCAGTAGGGGTTGCAAACAGGTGAGAGAGGGATGAGTCCCAAGTCTCTGTGTATGATGAAGTAAAGCTGAAATACCTTTTTGTGGGGTCTTCAGTTGATTCGATCCGTCCTTCGACAAGGCGTCCTGCCTCCCCTTTTATAGTCCAAGGGGAGGAGGCCTGTTATAGAAGAGAGAACGCGGAGTGGCCGAAGTACGCCGGGAGTGGCCGAAGTGATGCGGGCCCCTCTGCGGGTCTCTCCTTTCGTACGAAGACGGCTCCGACCCACAGGGGTTGGGCGAGGCGGAGAACGGCCCCCAAGGGTCGGGCGAGACGGGCTCGTACCCTTGGGGTCGGGCGAGGCGGAGAACGGCCCTCAAGGGTCGGGCGAGGCAGGGCTCGCACCCTTGGGGTCGGGCGAGGCAGAAATTCTGTCATTGGGTCGGACAAGACCGCATCATCGCCCTTGACCGCCGATCGTCCTGGCTTTCTGACTCCTCGGGGGGGGGGGGGTCGTGGCATTGGCACAGGACGCGGGCGAGTAGTCTTGTCCGTGCAAGCGGTCCGAAGGGTGCTGCTTCACGCTAAGACCCAGCGGTCCGAGAGGTGGTGCCCTTATTGTCCGGGAGGCGTGCACAACGCGCTCCCGTCCCATCGGGGTAGGTGCATTCAATGCACCCAACTACCCCTCTGTCCTGTTCGAGCAGCCAGGTCTGGTGGAGATAGAGTTGGTTGGGAGTCACCTGGCCCAGCGTAAAGGCGGTCGAGGTGGGCCTCTGGTGCTTGGGCCAAGGCTTGCTGGGCCGTTGAGGCCGCTGCGCAAGCCTCACCCTAAAGCGCCCGGGGTATATGCCCCCAACAGTTTATTTATAAATCATGCATAAATTATCTTCACAACCAAAGAACTTTGTTGGAATACATATTTGGGAAGCATTATTGTTAGAAGATATTACCTCAGACAACTTGGTATTCCACCCCATTTTTCTCCTCAGGCTGAACCATTTTTCTGAATAGAGTTTGTTGAAATACATATGCATGCAGTAAACTATATCCAGCTAGTGAGCAGTCTTTCTGTCATGGTGATGAAATCCGTGATAACTAGTGATGCATGTATGTATATAAACTTAGTACTGGACTGATTGGTCTCTTCTTTAACTGAAGTGTATTGTCTTGAATTTGTGAACGCCAAGCACAACCATAATCTTGAATATGTGATTTCATAAATAAACCTGTAGTTCTTGATTTTTTAGTTGCCTGAAATGATATGGCCCCTTATAAATTGATATGGGATTGGTCACTTGTCATCACAGGTTGTTCTTAAGTTCTAAGTTTGCTTGGAAGAAATGATGCTCTAGTTTGCTAAAGATATATTTAAATAGAACAAATATACATATTCAAGATTATGGTTGTGCTTGGCGTTCACAAATTCAAGACAATACACTTCAGTTAAAGAAGAGACCAATCAGTCCAGTACTAAGTTTATATACATACATGCATCACTAGTTATCACGGATTTCATCACCATGACAGAAAGACTGCTCACTAGCTGGATATAGTTTACTGCATGCATATGTATTTCAACAAACTCTATTCAGAAAAATGGTTCAGCCTGAGGAGAAAAATGGGGTGGAATACCAAGTTGTCTGAGGTAATATCTTCTAACAATAATGCTTCCCAAATATGTATTCCAACAAAGTTCTTTGGTTGTGAAGATAATTTATGCATGATTTATAAATAAACTGTTGGGGGCATATACCCCGGGCGCTTTAGGGTGAGGCTTGCGCAGCGGCCTCAACGGCCCAGCAAGCCTTGGCCCAAGCACCAGAGGCCCACCTCGACCGCCTTTACGCTGGCCAGGTGACTCCCAACCAACTCTATCTCCACCAGACCTGGCTGCTCGAACAGGACAGAGGGGTAGTTGGGTGCATTGAATGCACCTACCCCGATGGGACGGGAGCGCGTTGTGCACGCCTCCCGGACAATAAAGGGCACCACCTCTCGGACCGCTGGGTCTTAGCGTGAAGCAGCACCCTTCGGACCGCTTGCACGGACAAGACTACTCGCCCGCGTCCTGTGCCAATGCCACGACCCCCCCCCCCCCGAGGAGTCAGAAAGCCAGGACGATCGGCGGTCAAGGGCGATGATGCGGTCTTGTCCGACCCAATGACAGAATTTCTGCCTCGCCCGACCCCAAGGGTGCGAGCCCTGCCTCGCCCGACCCTTGAGGGCCGTTCTCCGCCTCGCCCGACCCCAAGGGTACGAGCCCCGTCTCGCCCGACCCTTGGGGGCCGTTCTCCGCCTCGCCCAACCCCTGTGGGTCGGAGCCGTCTTCGTACGAAAGGAGAGACCCGCAGAGGGGCCCGCATCACTTCGGCCACTCCCGGCGTACTTCGGCCACTCCGCGTTCTCTCTTCTATAACAGGCCTCCTCCCCTTGGACTATAAAAGGGGAGGCAGGACGCCTTGTCGAAGGACGGATCGAATCAACTGAAGACCCCACAAAAAGGTATTTCAGCTTTACTTCATCATACACAGAGACTTGGGACTCCATCCCTCTCTCACCTGTTTGCAACCCCTACTGCAAACATCGTGCAAGTAACACAAGCAGCCCTCCACTGGATGTAGGGACATTCTTCCCGAACCAGTATACATCCTCGTGTCCTCTTAGCACACCATCCGAGCTCTGACACGCAATCCCAAGAAATCTACTAGTCGGCAGTCTGAAACGCCGACAGTTGGAGCGCCAGGTAGGGGCCTTTTGCGCGTCACGCCGTTTTCACTGCCAAGCTTCGGATGGCCAGCTACGGCATCAGCCTTGTCCCGGACGCGCACGTGCGCTTCGGGGCCCTGGATTTCCTCGTCACTGAGGGAAACGGGCTAGAGTTGGTTGGTGCCATGGCACCGCCTCCTCCCCTCGTCAGCCTGGACACAACCATCGAGGCTCTCGAGGAGCTGCAGCTGAACGCCCTAGAGCTTCCCGCTCTGGAACGTGACCAGCTCCTCAGCTTCGATTTTGGAAAGCTGAAGCACCAGCTCGCCATCTCCCTGGGACCTCACCCGTCCCAGGAGGACTGGCACGTCATGACGCATCTCACCGGCGGAGAGCCAATCTCCCCGGACATCCTCATTCGGAATGCCTCGACAGCGTTTCCATTCAGCTTGCACAACGCCGCAAAAACCTTCGCTGGCCTCATAGCACAACGTTTTCAACCCCCTCCCGTGGACAGCGAGTTCATCGGGATGGCGGATTATGTCGTAGACTCGATCTACGACCTCCTAGTGTCGGATTCGGAGTCGTCATCCGGTTCCAACGTCAGCAGGGGGAGCCATCACCCCTCGCGTGAATACTTCATGGCAGAGATCGACGACGGCCACGACTCGAGCTCCAGCCACTAGGACGACGACCCTCGAGAGGTCCCTATTCGCGTGACCACAGGAGTGGCAATAATCCCGCACCCGCCGGTACAGGCAGCCTCAGCCCCGCCCCAACGGGGACAACCACAGTTGGAGCAGCTGCAGGCGCGGCGTCAAGAGCTCAACGAGGCCCAGCGTGGGCTAGAGCTGGAGCGCGCTCAGCTCGAGCGCGAGATCGAGCGCCGCCATGCGGATGGCGGGCGCGGGCGTGCCGCTGCCCGTGATGTGCACCGACGGATCGTGGAGGACGATGACGGTCCTCCATGGTTCACCCGGGCTAGCCAAAACATCGCCGCTGCGCGCGGCCTTGCTTCGAGGACTCTCGGTACCCGGAACCCCCGAGTAGCGCAAGGCTCAACGGGGAATCCGTGAGCTGCTCGAGCGTGCGGCGGAACAGCAGGCGGAAGTCGCCGAGCACGCCTTATGGATCAGGCCAGTCTCCAAGCCGGTAAAGCAACGCCTGCGCCGCTTTGACGAGGAGAAGCGCAGGACAATCGGCGAGGAGATCTCGAAGCTTTTGGTGACCGGGTTCATCAAGGAAGTGTATCACCCCGAGTGGTTAGCCAATCCCGTTCTTGTACAAAAAAAGAGTGAGAAATGGAGAATGTGTGTCGATTACACGAGTCTCAACAAGGCGTGTCCAAAGGATCCGTTTCCTTTGCCGCGCATAGATCAAGTCTCGACTCGACCTAGGGGTGCGAAACCCTCTGCTTCCTTGACGCATATTCAGGCTACCATAAGATCACGATTGTAACAGAACCGACCAATTTATAAGAGCACAAATACGAAAAACACCTGCCGAAGCAATTGAATTAGCACACTTGAGCCCATATAAACCCGGTAGTCCGTGAAATCACAAGGGATTTCAAACTTTTCAACTACTTAGCCAAGATCATACATAGTTCAGCATCCATAGCTCATATGTTACATAAAGTTCACACATAGTTTGAATACATCGGAGTTTAACATAGAGTTATTACAATACCAAATTCGCAATTAAGTAGCGGAAGCAAATAGTTCAAATCCACACCCATGCACACTTAGTTCGAATACAATGCCAGTTCATGATCAAGTCTAACAAAGCAAGTGGGTAAGACATATGGAGAGACCACGCCCATGGTCTAGTTGTCTCCTGTAGCTGGGTAGAGACACTTGATATAGTAATTGTAGTACATCTGACCATCTGCAACAACAATGGGAACAAATCCCTGAGTAGGTACTCAGGTAGACTTACCCGACATAAACTAAAAATAAGTTGACACCAAGAAGTATGCAAGGCTGATATATAAGTGGAGTTGGCATGACGTCATTTTGCATAAAAGCATAAGTAACAGGTGTATGAAACCCTTTAATTACTAGCTGCAAGTTTTAGATATATATAGCCTATCCAGACTAGATTAGCACCTGTCTAAAACAATCACTTGATTAATTATTAAGCAACCAATAATAACCATGTTAGGTTTAGCCTTTCCAACATCATCAATGTAACCATCCTTGTTTTAGCTCAAGTCAAGTGCTCACTATCCAAGAGCGATGGCGATTTGAATCGATTCCTAACCAGCTGGTGAAATATTCCCCACACAAACCACACTCACCTGCTAAAGTGAGCTATAGGTCACCATGGCACTATTCCGGTAAAGTCGCGGGTTTGATAGAAACCACCGTACCTAGGGGCCGTCCGACTGCTAGGAATCAGGTTATCCCTACCCTTGGGCTCACTCTTCGCGCCCTTGTCGTCCCTCATACAGCTCCAATACGGTGCGCTCAGTAGGTCAAGTCCGGCCCGAATAGAGTTAGGCTTCGCGGTCGGAATGACTTATCCTTCCAGCTAAATGTGGGGCATGCGTTCAACATAACCTGAGGGACGTACAACGGTACGGTCCTTAATCGACACAGATGGAATTACTATAGTCCAAAACCCTATAAAAGTCCGCCCGGTCTCCATTTATCCATCAACACTTGGTTATTTCCATGATAACAACACATAGCTGAAAGTGACCAGGTAACCACCTATATTTCGCAGGTGACAGGAAATCACCCGACTTCTACCGGTCTAAGCATGGCTAAGCATAGATCGGTCTACTCATCTAGTAAGGGTACAGGTATTCATATATAGTGGACAAGGTAGGGAAATGCACCAACGATGTCATTCAACTCCTATCAACCTAATGCATCATTCAAAAGTTATACTCATGTGCATTTATAAAAAGAATAGGTAGGAGGCTTAGAATGCTCCGGGGCTTACCTTTCTCGAACGAGCTAGGCTGGTGATCGGGACACTCTGGCAACTCCACGTCTGGCTCCTTATCCCCTGACACCTCCTGTGCGAGCACCTCCTGTGGGAATCGCCCTTCTGGGTCTCCGAGTTCCACCATGGATGTTTCCTCCTGCGATCCTGTATGATGCATATGCATATGTGAATACGAGAAATGCACATGGTGTGGAAATGGTATATGATGAACATGAGTGCTTGCATATGAATGAAAACTTTTTACTTCTATTTGACTGAGTAGGTGCATATTTCCTCTCTAGTTAACTAAAATACACATCAGGCAAGACATGCATGCATACACATAATAAGTATATGTATATATATACAAAGGATAGAATAGGGACATGCATTTCTATTTCCCAGAAAAATATGAGAAATTACAGTAGCTTAAACATGTTCACTGGAGTCTACCATAAAATTTTTAGATCAAAAGAATAAGTATTTTAGCCTACACAAAAATGACAAACAGCAGGGCATAAATGCACATGAAAATACTTTGTATTATGAAAAGTATCAAACAACAGATTTTATATTTTTTTACTTACTTCTTAGCACAAGAGCAGTGTATAAAAATTACCAAGTATATGTCACACATATTTTATTTACTACAAATTTCACAAGAAGCAAGTATTTATTCCACTTAATTCACCCAGCCATTTTCTTATGCAGTCATACCACAAGATATATTTTTCATAGTATCTACATGACATCACAAGACCAACAAAACAAGAATCACATTTTTCTAACATTCCTAGAATTACTTATGCATTTTCCAAGATTACAAGCATTTAACAAATTAAATAAAGCTCTATATAAAAGTATCACAAAAATAGCATCTCATATTTTTAACAGGTAGATCTACTCAAGAGAAGCACAAAAAAATTTGTTTCACTCAAATTGGAGCCCTAGATCTCAAGATATGAATTTTATAAGCTTTTTCACAAATTCTGGAAATCATTTTCTTTTTAAAACCGAAACTCAAAACGCTACGCGCACCCAGATTCAGTGCACCCGAGGCACTAGCAGCTAGGCCCTAGGGTCAACCTGACCCCACACGTCAGCCAGCCAGAGCAGGGGCGGCGCTGACCGGCCGGGATCTCGCCAACGGCGAGGTCCCCGGCGGCAAGACCGACACCCCTGGATTCCTCTCGACAGCGCGAGCTCGGCAGGCTAGAAGATGGCAGCTCTTGTAGCGGTTTGCGACAGCGACGATGCGCGGCGGCTGACGGCGGCACTGCTCGCCGTCGGGCGGTGCTCTTCTAGACACGGCGAGGCGCGGAAAGCGGCGCACGCGCTTCGCGGTGCCGAGGCGGAGCCAAAGCGCGCGAAGGGAGGAAGAAGAAGGGAGCGGAGCAGGGTCGCCCGTGCGGAGCCGAGCTCCGACGAGCTTCGCCATGGCGGACGGGGGAGGAGCGCGGCCAAATCGGCCCTCACCTTCGACGAAAACGGCGGCGGGTGATGCGGTGAAGTCGAGCGGGGCAGTGGCGAAGCGCAGGGCACGAGCGAGAGCGGTGAAGGCGCGGCTGCGCTGCTACTACTACAGTCGTGAGCGAGCGAGGGTGAGAGAGGAGGGAGTAGGCAGAGTGAGGCGAGTGGGGTGGCAGGCATGTTCGGACCAGCCTTAAAGGCACGGTCGGGACGCCGTCGCCGCCCACGGCCGCCGGTGGCCATGCGCCACGTGGCAAGCGCGCGCTGGGGCGAGGCGGGCGGTGGCTGGCTGGGCGCGCGGGCGCGGGAGGAGTGGGCCGCCGACCCACTGGGCCGCTGGCTAGGGCGCTGCCCTTTTTCTTTTTCCTTTTTTTTTAATTAACAACAACCCTCTAAAAAACACTTTTTGAGCATTTTAAAGGCATTTTCATGACTTGGACCCAAAACAAAATTTGTTCCTTATCAAATTCTCTACACTTTTTATTTAGGGCCCACCAACAGAAAGCCACTGTCGCAAGCATTTCTTAAAGGGTCAAACAAAACTACTTCTATGGTCCACTTTGGTCAACTATCATTTAGAAGCTTAATTAGGCAAAGTGGTCAACATGAACATTGCACCATTTCACATCCTAAACATGTCTAAGTTGTTTTAGTGGCCAAACATCAAACACTTGTACTACTTTATCATGATCATAAGCATATATGGCAAAAATCAAACAATTCAAGCATTACATGAAATGATACTTGTTATGAATGTCAATGCATAAATGATGCTTATGCTCATGAAATGCAATGCAAATGCAAGCTTAACACCAAGGGTGTTACAGCGATGAAGGAGTCCGACCAGCTCGCGGCCTCCTTCATCACCCCTTTTGGGTCGTACTGCCACGTTTCAATGTCGTTCGGCCTGAAAAACGCAGGAAGTACATACCAACGCTGTATGCTCAGGTGTTTCGGGGACCTCATCGGGCAGACTGTTAAGGCTTGCGTGGACGACATCATAGTCAAGTCCAAGTGAACCGACCACCTTGTAGCCGACCTCGAGTTAGCCTTCTAAAGGCTCAAAGGGAACGACATCAAGCTCAACCCCGAGAAGTGTGTCTTTGGGGTCCCGAGGGGTATGTTGCTCGGATTCATCATCTCCGAGCGCGGCATTGAAGCCAACCCCGAAAAAATTGCGGCCATCGCCAAAATGGGGCCGATTCAGAACCTCAAGGGAGAGCAACAGGTCACAGGCTGCCTCGCGGCCCTCAGCCGCTTCATCACGCACCTCGGCAAACGAGGCCTTCCCCTTTACCGGTTGCTGAAGAACGCCGACCGGTTCGCATGGACGCCGGAGGTTCAGGATGCGCTTGAGAACCTCAAGGGGCTCCTGGCAAAAGCCTCGATCCTGGTCCCCCTGTCGATAGGGAACCGCTCCTGCTCTACATAGTAGCCACCATGCAAGTGGTCAGCGCTGCTCTGATGATAGAACGGGAGGAGGAAGGGCACGTCCTCAAAGTACAACGCCCTGTGTACTTTGTTAGCGAGCTCTTATCTGACTCAAAGACCCGCTACCCCTAGATTCAGAAACTCCTGTATGATGTCCTCATCACCAAAAGGAAGCTCCATCACTACTTCGGGTCGCACCCGGTGACGGTCGTGTCCTCTTTTTGCCTCAGCGAGGTTATCCAAAATTGGGAAGCCACGGGAAGGATTGCCAAGTGGGCACTCGAGCTGATGGATCAAGGGATCGCTTACGCCCCTCGGGCGGCCATCAAGTCCCAGGTGCTTGCCGACTTCATCACAGAATGGACCGAGGTGCAGATGCCGCCATCGGCTGTCGACCAGGAATACTGGACAATGCACTTCGACGAGTCACTGATGAAGAAGGGCGCCGGCGCGGGGCTCATCTTCATCTCACCACTTGGGGTACGAATGAAATATGCGGTCCGCCTTTATTTCCCCACCTCTAACAATGTAGCAGAGTACGAAGCGCTCGTCAATGGCCTGCGTATCACCATAGAGCTGGGCATCCGACGGCTAGAAGTCTGGGGTGACTCGCAGCTCGTGATTGGCCAGGTCATGAAGGACTCAAGTAGCCACGACCCCAAGATGGCCGCGTACTACCAGGAGGTCCGTTGGCTGGAGGACAAGTTCGACGGCCTCGAGCTAAACCACGTCCCTCGATAGGACAATGAGGCGACCAACGCTTTGGCAAAGATGGCGTCCGACCGAGAGCCTATCCCAGCCGCGTCTTCGCCAGCGACCAGCACAAGCCCTCGGTCCACTATGGGGAGCCGGAATGGGTCGGCAACATGCCACATGCCCCAGACTCGGCGGCCGACCCATCACCCTCGGGGGCTGACCCGCAATCGGCCCCCGCCGTCTTCGTGGTCATGGAGGTCGACGACGACCTGGCAGCCGAACCCGACCCTCCGGCTGACTGGAGGACACCCTACCTCGACCGCCTCCTCCACGAGGTGCTCCCCGCCGATAAAACGGAGGCTCGACGGCTCGCGCGCTTGGCCAAATCGTTTGTCATCGTAGACGAGGAGTTGTACAAAAAGAGCCACGCCAATATCCTCCAGCGCTGCATCCCAATCGAGCAGGGTAGAAAATTGCTGGAGGACATCCACGGTAGGGTCTGTGGGCATCACGCCGCGCCACGGAGCCTGGTCGGAAACACCTTCTGGCAAGGGTTTCACTGGCCGACGGCGGTAGCCGATGCCGAAAGGGTTGTACACACCTGCGAAGGGTGTCAATTCTACGTCCGGCAGACCCATATGCCAGCCTAGTCGCTCCAGACGATCCCCACCACTTGGCCATTCGTGGTCTGGGGGATGGATCTGGTCGGTCCTCTCAAAAGGGCGCCCGGGGGCTATACACACTTACTTGTCACCGTCGACAAGTTTACAGAGTGGATAGAGGCACGGCCAATCGCTAAAATCAAGTCCGACCAGGCCGTGCTGTTCTTCACCAATATCGTCCAACATTTCGGAGTCCCAAACACCATCATCACAGATAATGGAACGCAGTTCACTGGGAAGAATTTCCTTGATTTCTGCGATGAATTCCACATCCGTGTAGATTGGGCCGCCGTGTCACACCCTCAGACGAATGGACAGGTTGAGCGTGCAAACGGCATGATTCTACAAGGCCTCAAGCATTGGATCTTCAACTGCCTTAACAAATTTGGCGGCCGATGGGTCAGGGAGTTGCCCTCAGTACTCTAGAGCTTAAGGACGACCCATAGTCGGGCCACCGGCTACACGCCCTTCTTCATGGTCGACGGCGTTGAGACCGTCCTCCCAACTAACCTCGAGTACGGGGCACCGAGGGTAAAGGCCTACACCAAACAAGAAAACGAGGCGCGTCTCGAAGGCACCATGGATCAGCTCGATGAAGCACGCAACGTCGCCCTACTCTGCTTAGCCAAATACCAACATGCATTGCGCCGGCACCACAGCCGCCGCGTGCGGGGGCGCGCCTTCAGCGTCGGCGACCTAGTACTTCGCCTCGTCCAAAGCAACAAGGGCCGCCACAAGTTGTCACCACCATGAGAGGATCCCTACTTCATCGCCGAGATACTCCGACCAGGCACCTACAAGCTCATGAACACCGACGGGGAGGTCTTCACCAACGCCTGGAACATCGAACAGTTATGTCGTTTCTACCCTTAGTTTCCTCTCGATCGTTAGCACGTTCAAGTACAAATGTGTTTTCAAAAATCAATCGAAATCCCTGTTGACACCTCCGTCACAACCTACCTCGTCTTAGTGACGCCCGACCCCTGCAATGGCCAGGGACCGGACCTCACTCGGGGGCTGGATAGGGATACCGATACGAACACATTTGCAAATTTTTTTTTGCGCTGACCCTTCCTCACACTAAAATCTGAGAAGTAAAGGTCGTGGAAAGATGATTCTGAACAAATGCCGGGCGGACTACTAGAGACCTACGCCCAGCGGCTATGGTGCTCTAGCTACCCAACGTAATCAGACTCTTCCATCCGCCCCTAGACTCTTACAGACTTAGCGTCGGGAGGTGTCATCTGTAACACCCAGGTGTTACGGGTTTCATTAACCCCTAGTTAAGGCGTAATTAAAATCCAGTCAGCAAAGTTTCTGTGTGAAAGTGTTATGTGTTTTTGTTGCACGACGCTAATGAATAAAAATCAATGCGCATGACTAATCAATCTTGATCCGGGTGATTAGAAAGTTATGATGAATTTCGATAGTTATAACTCCTCTGCTGTTGATTCCAGTTAAAAATTGTTAGTCATGACATGAGCGTCATATTTATGTATTTTTGCTTGTGGCAAAATAAGAAATTCAATTTTGTTGCACTAATTCTCAATTTTAGCTCTAATTTATCCCTTGTTCAAATATTCTCCAACTCCAGCTCTCACTATTCGTCCTCTTCTAAATTCCCGGAGCGCGCAGCACGCGCACCGCTCTGCTTAGCCGTGCAGCACGCGCACCGCTCTGCATAGCCCGCGCAGCACGCGCTGAAAAATCTGACACTGTACTCGTACACTGTAGCATGCAGAAAACACTGTTCACCATAGAAAACACTGTTTGCCCAAGCAGCACGTCGTGCGCAAATCGCGATTTATTAGCCTTAAGCAAGCTAATTAGCCACAAACCTCACGACGCGTCGCTGTCGCGCCTTTATTTTATCTGCTAATCAAAAATTAATTAACGCGTCGCGCTGCCTCCGCGCCCTACGTCCGCTGCCTTTAAAATGGCGATGCCGAGCTGCTCTCGTCCGTCACAGTGAGCTCGTCGAGCCGTCCTGCTCCGCTGCTCGCCTCATTCCTCCTCTGCTCCCATCAATACGCTGCAGCCCAGAAGTCCACTACGGAAGTTGACTGACTCGCAAGTAAGTCTCGACGAGAGAATTTAGAGAGGTGCCAAGCTATGTGTAGCTACGTAAGTCCTCTGTGGTGACGTGTTGTTTGTGTGATCGTATCTGTGTGTGTTCTTGTTATGTTTGTTTGGCTTATACATGCATTTGCATCTATGCATATCGTAATAGGAGCGAGAATGGATCGATGGATCAATCAATGGACTTGGTGTTGAACCCAAAAGATGGTGCCATGGTGAACATACCATGGAGATGGAATACTAACTTTGGTTATATTTTTACCCAGACAAGCCCCGGTGCATAACCCCTGTTATTCTGCACTTTATATCTATATGTTTGTGCATTTACATTTTAAGGAATTGAATGGAACCCACTTGCATATATAAATCCTTATCCTATGAGTCTTACTAGTATGACAGGATCGTGTAGATTGCTATGCTACAGGTCTCTGGTAGAAGTTGAGTGATTGACTGTCACTCACGAGAGATAGGAAATATATTATTGTTATTATTATCATATTACTATCACATGGAATATATATGGATAATAATTGGAGACCAGGCGGGACTGTTCTTTGGATTTGGATTGGACTTGGTTAGGCAAACAGAGCGAGGCTCTGGTTGCGCTTGTCCCGCCTGTGTCGATTGAGGACCGTCTGTTGCTGTGGATGGTAGTCAGGTCACAAACTTATTATCCTGAGCACATACTTGCTTATGGGAGCGGGAAGTCTCGTTACTCTCTTGTCGTGGGTTCCGGCTCTTTCCGGACCGACTGATTGGAGGCGGGGAAAGGTGGAGGTCTGAGCACCACACTGAGGCCGGGCCTGCAGTGCTGGGGGCTTGGAGTCCAAGTTTGGATGGGGACCTGGACCCCTTGACGGGAGTGGAATGGGTTGGTCTTGTTTGTGCCTGGGGTGCAAGCGAGGCGTGTGTTTCGGGGTACCAAGCTGGGCTACATTGATTCGCGAATCGCCGCGTGATGCGGTACGACTTGGCTATGGTCTAGCACCGTAATAAGAACTGGAACAAGAAAGAGGATAAAATGGTTCCGATTGCTCACCACATGCTTGAAAGTAGAACATGTGCTTACCTAGAATGGTTAGCTAACGAACTAAAAATGACTGCTAAAACTCGGAATATAAGGATGCACTATTAGTAATGCTTCCTGCCGATTCATTAAACCAGCAAGCCAAATAAGCCTTGCATATCCTTGGAGTCTTTTATTTTCCTCCTAACGGGTAAGTCTTGTTGAGTACAATCGAGTACTCAGGGTTTTATTCCCCCTGTTGCAGGTGACAGGTGGATGCTAAAGCTGACTCTTGTGTGTGGAAACCTCCTGGTGGGCTCAGAGAGGATTCCTTTTACGCTGCGGATGTAGTGTTTATTTATAACCCTCACTAAATGTTTTATAAAGAAAATTTTTATATTCTGTTATCATATCTTATATATAAATGTTGGACGATATTGGTGAAGAACAGCACGGCCTGGTCGGACTTGATTTTAGCGATTGGCCGTGCCTCTATCCACTCTGTAAACTTGTCGACGGTGACAAGTAAGTGTGTATAGCCCCCGGGCGCCCTTTTGAGAGGACCGACCAGATCCATCCCCCAGACCACGAATGGCCAAGTGGTGGGGATCGTCTGGAGCGACTAGGCTGGCATATGGGTCTGCCGGACGTAGAATTGACACCCTTCGCAGGTGTGTACAACCCTTTCGGCATCGGCTACCGCCGTCGGCCAGTGAAACCCTTGCCAGAAGGTGTTTCGACCAGGCTCCGTGGCGCGGCGTGATGCCCACAGACCCTACCGTGGATGTCCTCCAGCAATTTTCTACCCTGCTCGATTGGGATGCAGCGCTGGAGGATATTGGCGTGGCTCTTTTTGTACAACTCCTCGTCTACGATGACAAACGATTTGGCCAAGCGCGCGAGCCGTCGAGCCTCCGTTTTATCGGCGGGGAGCACCTCGTGGAGGAGGCGGTCGAGGTAGGGTGTCCTCCAGTCAGCCGGAGGGTCGGGTTCGGCTGCCAGGTCGTCCAACATTTATATATAAGATATGATAACAGAATATAAAAATTTTCTTTATAAAACATTTAGTGAGGGTTATAAATAAACACTACATCCGCAGCGTAAAAGGAATCCTCTCTGAGCCCACCAGGAGGTTTCCACACACAAGAGTCAGCTTTAGCATCCACCTGTCACCTGCAACAGGGGGAATAAAACCCTGAGTACTCGATTGTACTCAACAAGACTTACCCGTTAGGAGGAAAATAAAAGACTCCAAGGATATGCAAGGCTTATTTGGCTTGCTGGTTTAATGAATCGGCAGGAAGCATTACTAATAGTGCATCCTTATATTCCGAGTTTTAGCAGTCATTTTTAGTTCGTTAGCTAACCATTCTAGGTAAGCACATGTTCTACTTTCAAGCATGTGGTGAGCAATCGGAACCATTTTATCCTCTTCTTGTTCCAGTTCTTATTACGGTGCTAGACCATAGCCAAGTCGTACCGCATCACGCGGCGATTCGCGAATCAATGTAGCCCAGCTTGGTACCCCGAAACACACGCCTCGCTTGCACCCCAGGCACAAACAAGACCAACCCATTCCACTCCCGTCAAGGGGTCCAGGTCCCCATCCAAACTTGGACTCCAAGCCCCAGCACTGCAGGCCCGGCCTCAGTGTGGTGCTCAGACCTCCACCTTTCCCCGCCTCCAATCAGTCGGTCCGGAAAGAGCCGGAACCCACGACAAGAGAGTAACGAGACTTCCCGCTCCCATAAGCAAGTATGTGCTCAGGATAATAAGTTTGTGACCTGACTACCATCCACAGCAACAGACGGTCCTCAATCGACACAGGCGGGACAAGCGCAACCAGAGCCTCGCTCTGTTTGCCTAACCAAGTCCAATCCAAATCCAAAGAACAGTCCCGCCTGGTCTCCAATTATTATCCATATATATTCCATGTGATAGTAATATGATAATAATAACAATAATATATTTCCTATCTCTCGTGAGTGACAGTCAATCACTCAACTTCTACCAGAGACCTGTAGCATAGCAATCTACACGATCCTGTCATACTAGTAAGACTCATAGGATAAGGATTTATATATGCAAGTGGGTTCCATTCAATTCCTTAAAATGTAAATGCACAAACATATAGATATAAAGTGCAGAATAACAGGGGTTATGCACCGGGGCTTGTCTGGGTAAAAATATAACCAAAGTTAGTATTCCATCTCCATGGTATGTTCACCATGGCACCATCTTTTGGGTTCAACACCAAGTCCATTGATTGATCCATCGATCCATTCTCGCTCCTATTACGATATGCATAGATGCAAATGCATGTATAAGCCAAACAAACATAACAAGAACACACACAGATACGATCACACAAACAACACGTCACCACAGAGGACTTACGTAGCTACACATAGCTTGGCACCTCTCTAAATTCTCTCGTCGAGACTTACTTGCGAGTCAGTCAACTTCCGTAGTGGACTTCTGGGCTGCAGCGTATTGATGGGAGCAGAGGAGGAGAATGAGGCGAGCAGCGGAGCAGGACGGCTCGACGAGCTCACTGTGACGGACGAGAGCAGCTCGGCATCGCCATTTTAAAGGCAGCGGACGTAGGGCGCGGAGGCAGCGCGACGCGTTAATTAATTTTTGATTAGCAGATAAAATAAAGGCGCGACAGCGACGCGTCGTGAGGTTTGTGGCTAATTAGCTTGCTTAAGGCTAATAAATCGCGATTTGCGCACGACGTGCTGCTTGGGCAAACAGTGTTTTCTATGGTGAACAGTGTTTTCTGCATGCTACAGTGTACGAGTACAGTGTCAGATTTTTCAGCGCGTGCTGCGCGGGCTATGCAGAGCGGTGCGCGTGCTGCACGGCTAAGCAGAGCGGTGCGCGTGCTGCGCGCTCCGGGAATTTAGAAGAGGACGAATAGTGAGAGCTGGAGTTGGAGAATATTTGAACAAGGGATAAATTAGAGCTAAAATTGAGAATTAGTGCAACAAAATTGAATTTCTTATTTTGCCACAAGCAAAAATACATAAATATGACGCTCATGTCATGACTAACAATTTTTAACTGGAATCAACAGCAGAGGAGTTATAACTATCGAAATTCATCATAACTTTCTAATCACCCGATCAAGATTGATTAGTCATGCGCATTGATTTTTATTCATTAGCGTCGTGCAACAAAAACACATAACACTTTCACACAGAAACTTTGCTGACTGGATTTTAATTACGCCTTAACTAGGGGTTAATGAAACCCGTAACACCTGGGTGTTACAGATGACACCTCCCGACGCTAAGTCTGTAAGAGTCTAGGGGCGGATGGAAGAGTCTGATTACGTTGGGTAGCTAGAGCACCATAGCCGCTGGGCGTAGGTCTCTAGTAGTCCGCCCGGCATTTGTTCAGAATCATCTTTCCACGACCTTTACTTCTCAGATTTTAGTGTGAGGAAGGGTCAGCGCAAAAAAAAATTTGCAAATGTGTTCGTATCGGTATCCCTATCCAGCCCCCGAGTGAGGTCCGGTCCCTGGCCATTGCAGGGGTCGGGCGTCACTAAGACGAGGTAGGTTGTGACGGAGGTGTCAACAGGGATTTCGATTGATTTTTGAAAACACATTTGTACTTGAACGTGCTAACGATCGAGAGGAACTAAGGGTAGAAACGACATAACTGTTCGATGTTCCAGGCGTTGGTGAAGACCTCCCCGTCGGTGTTCATGAGCTTGTAGGTGCCTGGTCGGAGTATCTCGGCGATGAAGTAGGGATCCTCTCATGGTGGTGACAACTTGTGGCGGCCCTTGTTGCTTTGGACGAGGCGAAGTACTAGGTCGCCGACGCTGAAGGCGCGCCCCCGCACGCGGCGGCTGTGGTGCCGGCGCAATGCATGTTGGTATTTGGCTAAGCAGAGTAGGGCGACGTTGCGTGCTTCATCGAGCTGATCCATGGTGCCTTCGAGACGCGCCTCGTTTTCTTGTTTGGTGTAGGCCTTTACCCTCGGTGCCCCGTACTCGAGGTTAGTTGGGAGGACGGTCTCAACGCCGTCGACCATGAAGAAGGGCGTGTAGCCGGTGGCCCGACTATGGGTCGTCCTTAAGCTCTAGAGTACTGAGGGCAACTCCCTGACCCATCGGCCGCCAAATTTGTTAAGGCAGTTGAAGATCCAATGCTTGAGGCCTTGTAGAATCATGCCGTTTGCACGCTCAACCTGTCCATTCGTCTGAGGGTGTGACACGGCGGCCCAATCTACACGGATGTGGAATTCATCGCAGAAATCAAGGAAATTCTTCCCAGTGAACTGCGTTCCATTATCTGTGATGATGGTGTTTGGGACTCCGAAATGTTGGACGATATTGGTGAAGAACAGCACGGCCTGGTCGGACTTGATTTTAGCGATTGGCCGTGCCTCTATCCACTCTGTAAACTTGTCGACGGTGACAAGTAAGTGTGTATAGCCCCCGGGCGCCCTTTGAGAGGACCGACCAGATCCATCCCCCAGACCACGAATGGCCAAGTGGTGGGGATCGTCTGGAGCGACTAGGCTGGCATATGGGTCTGCCGGACGTAGAATTGACACCCTTCGCAGGTGTGTACAACCCTTTCGGCATCGGCTA
>JAHUYU010002496.1:0-21268 GCA_030439765.1 Tripidium arundinaceum
AACGGTGGAGGGCCGACCTGGGGGCAGCGGCGGAGGCAGCAGAGAGCCGGCCTGGGGGCGGCGGAGGGAGCAGGCACGGAGAGAAAAAAATCACATGTTGAGACCGCCCAAAACACTGAGTGTGGGTTAGCAAATCTCAAGAAAAAACCACCGGGATTCATGACGGGCTTGGGGACCTGCGAGTTTCAAACACGCCCCCACTTCCGGCCAAAAAAAAAATATTAACCTTCTCAACTCAAAGCAATCCCTTATCCCTAGTAATCTTAGCTTTCATTTTACGAGATATGCATATGAATATATGATTATTTATATGATTGCGTGCGCAACAGCGCAAGGCTGGCCCGTGTGGAATACAATGCGCATGAAAACCGGTCATTCATATATATAGATTCATATTCCTCATCTAGATGCCGATGCTTCAGGAGCCACTTTGGATCCCATGGGGCTAAAGTTCATATCGCATGATGTTTGATGCTAATTAAAAGCATTAGATATTGGTTAATTATAAAATTAATTACATAGATGATAATTAATTCGCGAGACGAATCTATTAAGTCTAATTAGTTCATGATTTGACAATGTGGTGTTACAATAAATATATGCTAACGATAGATTAATTAGGCTTAATAGATTCGTCTCGTAAATTTGTCACGGCTTCTACAATTAGTTTTATAATTAGCTCATATTTAGTTCTTCTAATTAGCATTCGAATATCCGACGTGGATCAAACACCCCTCAGGCGTAGTCGCAGGTGGCCGGCCGGCCGCCGCCCGAAGTAGCTAGATGCCCAGATGGAACGGCGGAACCGTCAACAAAGCTGGAACGGGCGAATCAGACACACCACGTCGGACCTCCTCGCCACACAGTATCACCGATCGATTCCCTTCTATCTTCCCATCTCTCAGTCTCTCTCTCTTCCGTTTTGATTCCCTAAACGCCTGCTTGTGCCTCAGCAACGCACGTCTCTTATCTAGATGAGGAATATGAATCTATATATGAATGACCGGTTTTCATGCGCATTGTATTCCACACGGGCCAGCCTTGCGCTGTTGCGCACGCAATCATATAAATAATCATATATTCATATGCATATCTCGTAAAATGAAAGCTAAGATTACTAGGGATAAGGGATTGCTTTGAGTTGAGAAGGTTAATATTTTTTTTTTGGCCGGAAGTGGGGGCGTGTTTGAAACTCGCAGGTCCCCAAGCCCGTCATGAATCCCGGTGGTTTTTTCTTGAGATTTGCTAACCCACACTCAGTGTTTTGGGCGGTCTCAACATGTGATTTTTTTCTCTCCGTGCCTGCTCCCTCCGCCGCCCCCAGGCCGGCTCTCTGCTGCCTCCGCCGCTGCCCCCAGGTCGGCCCTCCACCGTTGCCCCCAGCCGCCCCCAGGCCGTGTCCTCAGCGGCGTCCCCGGTGGGCAACCCCAGCGCGGGCGCGGCGCCTTCCTGTCCGCAATTTGTGAAGATTTTTTATTTTTTTTTCTGAAATTTGTGAACAATTTGACATATGTTTCTATGTATCTACAATCCATAGAAATATTTTGTAAATTTTTCTGAAAAAATTTGGCATATATTTCTCTGAGATCTGCAATGTTCCCAAATTACCTCACTCTGTCCAATAAATTACATTGAAGAAATCATTGTAAATATAGTAATAAGACAGTGTAAATATAGCTAAAAACAGTGTAAATGTATGGGAAAAAATCAGGTGCCAGAAGCTTTTCTCTTTTTTCTTTCCCATCGACGTTGAATCTTTCTCCAGTGAGTGCATGGCTAGAGCCTAGAGCAAAAGATGCAGTCAGAGAAATACTGTCAAAATGAAAAGGCTCTAAATGTTATTAATATTTATTACATGTTCAAATAAATACACTGTCAATATATATTTCATAGGCTTATTTACTGGGCTACTTGTCATGTCAGTGTAAACAATCAACCCACGCACTGTGCTCCATATATATCCACACTCTATCACAAATCTAATTATTAGTGATGAGGAGCCTCCAGCTAATCAGTCACTCAGTCAGCATTGAGTGGTAAACCATCAAGTAGCAGCATGCGTAAACCATGAAGACATCCACCAAAATAATGAATGCACTCGCGTAAAACCATGAAGACATACGTGTAAACCATGGAGAGGCCCAAAGACCTTACACGAGTCCATGGCAAAGTTACACCGCCAGTAATGGAACAAGGACCGCTTATACGGAGTCGTGCCAAGAAACTGTATAACTTCAATGTAAGCGAGAACATTATACTCCCTAGCTAATTAATATGCACCATTGTTGCTCAGGTTTACGCATAAGGAGTTCGATGCCAATGAAGAGGAGAATGGTTACGCTGAACATGTGGAAGATTATACGGACGACATCAAGCATGCTGCACAAGTTGAGGAATGTTCCACGAACCATATTACAACTTACCCAGCAAGAGCTGCAACTTCATGTTCATGTAAATGGATGTAGCAAGTAGCAACCTGCAAAATTTTGGGTGGCATAATACAGATGGTTGGGAATTTTATCAAGTCTACTTCCAACAAATGGTGCATCATTTGGACTTTCTAATAAGGAACAATAACCATTTTAGTGGAGACAACCAAAAGTTGAAACAACCACGCGAGACTCATCGCGAATTCATTTTGTGAAGACCTTTTCGCTAGCCTATTTCTAGAAACTCAAAAGCCATCTCAAACTCAACTAGGAGAGTTGTTCTTAGTATAAATTACCTATGTATTTAAGCTATACATAGACAATTGGTAATTGAATACAAAACCCCTTTTTATTTAAGTGTGTGATAACAAATTTAGAGAATGATCTCTACCCTTTTATTCAGATGTATGATTACTACATAATTGATTTTTAAAAATGCCTTTATTTTTTAGCAGAGGCGGCTCTATCTAAAACTGCCTCTAAAAATGGTTTCTGAAACAACTCGTCTCTATAAATATATTTTTAGAGACGGTTGGTATTTTCAACTGACTATAAAAATGTCCTATTTTTAGACGTGGCTGGATTTAGAGCCATCTCTAAAATCGATTATAGAGGCGGTTGTATCTATCAAGAGTCATCTAAAAAAATTGGTGTAGCACAGTAAATTCATAACTTTTTCAAACAAAGTCAGACGAAGATAAACTTTGTAATAAAGTTGTATATCTCGAAGAGATCTACAACTTTATAGTTGTCGACTTTTTTATTTGAAATCATTTAGATTTCATATATTATGTTTGAAATTCTCACATTTTAAAATTTAAAATTTTCAAAAATACTTCAGATGGAGAAACGACCAAAACCAAAGTTATAGATCTCAAAAAGATCTAAAACATTGCAGTTAATAATTTTTTCATTTGAAATAATTTATGGTCCCAAAGTTTAGTTTGAAGTTCTCACATTTTGAGATTTAAAATTTCAAAAAAAAGAGACTCGGATGGAGAAATGTCCAAAACGTCAAAAAGACCTAAGACATTGCAGTTGATAACCTTTTCATTTTTTTTAAAAAAATATATGGTCCCAAATTTCTGTTTGAAGTCCTTAAATTTTGAAAGTCAAAATTTTTAAACGACCTTGGATGGAGAAACAAGAAAACCAAAGTTGTAGATCTCGAAGAGCTATACAATTTTGTAGTTGATAACTTTTTTATCTAAAATTATTTATTTAAGGAAATTCTTTTTGAATTTCTCACATTTGAAATTCATATTTTTCAAAAGACCGAGAAGGAGAAACGACCAAAACTAAAGTTGTAGTACTCAACAATATCTACAACTTTCTGGTTGAAATCTTTTTTATTCGAATTCGTTTAGGGTTCCCAATATTTATTTGAAATTCAGTAAAGTGAATACAAAAGGAGTATATCTACCCCTTAGTCACAAGTGATTTTTTGGGATGGAGTGGCTAGGGGAGTTACACTCAAGGCTTGAGGTTGTGGGTTTGAATCCCGCCGACCATACGTACACGTATTCCGCATGAAAATCGTGTGACTTGTGACGTGCGACAATCGAACCTATGCCTGGTGATTTTGTCCTGGTGAATCTTTCATACGTGCGAGGCTGAGGCGTCCATCTCCTTTTAATCAAATGGTGATTGTCAAAATGAATAGTTCTAAGGACAACATAAAATCAACTGTGCATATAAAGAGGCGGTTGAAAAAAAATCTGTTAGAAAGTTGAAAAACTCCGGAGTGGTAGCGTTGGACCGTGTGCAACTTCTAAGAATCTGGCAGATCAATCAATAAAGGGACTGTCACGTAATGTAATAGATAGTGCATTGAGTTAGATGGGCTTGAGACCCACGTGAAATAATTCCACAGTGGTAACCTATCCTTTATGATCAGAGATCTAGTGAAACAGGATGAAGAAACAAGTTAATGGTTGACTGTAAGCAGAGACCCTTAACAAGGTCCATGTCGTTTGAGATGCACTTCTCTCCATATGGCAGGTTGATTTACACCTTAATGTGATCTGAGTGCCTTATTAAAGCAGAGACGTTATCCTACATAATATCTTATGAAGAAACACCTATTTGAGTTCGATCGCTAGTCACAGTCTATGAGATTTGGGTAATCCCTAGATACTCATTAAAGATCCTCTAGTTTGACTATATGCTACAACCAGAAATGGATACTTTTGGTAACCTAGTATAAGTAAAGAACTTAGATGAAACTTATTTTGCATAAAACTACCAATTCAAGGCATAGACCATTGTTCATTTGTGAAGAAGTGTGATAACCTCTATTTTAGGAGGATGTTCAAAATAAAAATCTCCATCAAAACTCTAGTACATGAAACAACAGAGAATTAAGAGCATCTCATATGTGCCCTAGAATTTGGTGGGCATTATTGGATTTAATTGGGCTTGGCCCATTTTAAATTCAATTATATCAAATAAATCCTAAGCCCCATACTAAATACCAGGTGCATTAAAGTCTTAGTCACTAATGAGATTTTGATTAAATGTTGTCTCAACTTAAATAGGTGGCTTGTGTGTGTGCACTTGTTGTGAAGTTGAGAGAGGCAAAGGGCGTGCCCAGTGCATGCCGAGCTGAGGCATGAGCATGACGTGCATAGGCTCATGCCGTTTGATGGAGTCATCAAATGGGAAGTTACGAGGAGGGACATTCTTGCGGGAGTTTCTGTCCTTCACTCTATGATTACTCCATCCCAGTAACGCCGCAGTGTCTCCTCCACTGGTGTGGGTTAGGTTTTGCCACTTGGACTCTTTGGTGGAGTCATCCAATGGGCACCGTTTGATGGAGTCGTCCAATGGGCAGTTACCAGGAGAGAAATCACTGCGGAGTTATTGTCCGTTACTCCGTGTCGTTAATGCCGCAGCGTCCAAGTGCATTCCCTCATGTCTCCATCTTCTCCTCTGCTGGCGCATAAAAGGACATAGACACATGAGCCTCGCACGTGTGAGCAACACAGTACCACTGCACCTCCACCCTTTCTCGTTTCTTCTATCTCCAAGCATTCCTATTCCAGGCTTATGCGCGCATAGGAGTTTGGAAGAGCATGCCTATGGAACCAATGTTCGCCCCGCGATACCTACTCGGGTGTGCGGACGAATCAGGTTTTTGGAGAGCATGAAATCATGTGAATGCTCCTTGTTTGTGTTCTTCGCGGCAACCAATACCGTTTCATGTTTTTCATGGTGTGAACAACTACTTTGTGGTGGTCGTTCACAGTTCGTGCATTGGCTGAGGTCCACAACTTTGAGCAACTTGCTACGCAGACTAGAGAGAAAGGCACCACTGGTGCCTCTCCGGTACTGGTCCTGCCCCTGGATATACCTCTGTCTTTTCTGAATTTGTTATATTCAGTATGATACATATGTTCAGTATAATGTTTATCGTGTTTACTACTGCAAGTAGGCCACACTCGCACATATATGATGTTAAAATCTTCTGTTAATTTTATAGATTAAGGGCTTCTCCGGCACCGGCTCCGGCTTCGTGCTATAGTAATAGGAGAAGCTGAAGTCGGAGCCGGCTCCCTATTGAGGGACCGTTTGGCAGTTGTATATTGAAGGAGCTGGAGACGGCCAGCCCCTTGTTACACTGTACCACAGTGTTGCACAGTGCACTGTGCAGGGAGCCAGAGCCGGCAGGTGCCGTGCCAAACGGTCCCTCAATAGGGAGCCGGCTCCGACTTCAGCTTCTCCTATTACTATAGCACGAAGCCGGAGCCGGTGCCGGAGAAGCCCTTAATCTATAAAATTAACAGAAGATTTTAACATCATATATGTGCGAGTGTGGCCTACTTGCAGTAGTAAACACGATAAACATTATACTGAACATATGTATCATACTGAATATAACAAATTCAGAAAAGACAGAGGTATATCCAGGGGCAGGACCAGTACCGGAGAGGCACCAGTGGTGCCTTTCTCTCTAGTCTGCGTAGCAAGTTGCTCAAAGTTGTGGACCTCAGCCAATGCACGAACTGTGAACGACCACCACAAAGTAGTTGTTCACACCATGAAAAACATGAAACGGTATTGGTTGCCGCGAAGAACACAAACAAGGAGCATTCACATGATTTCATGCTCTCCAAAAACCTGATTCGTCCGCACACCCGAGTAGGTATCGCGGGCGAACATTGGTTCCATAGGCATGCTCTTCCAAACTCCTATGCGCGCATAAGCCTGGAATAGGAATGCTTGGAGATAGAAGAAACGAGAAAGGGTGGAGGTGCAGTGGTACTGTGTTGCTCACACGTGCGAGGCTCATGTGTCTATGTCCTTTTATGCGCCAGCAGAGGAGAAGATGGAGACATGAGGGAATGCACTTGGACGCTGCGGCATTAACGACACGGAGTAACGGACAATAACTCCGCAGTGATTTCTCTCCTGGTAACTGCCCATTGGACGACTCCATCAAACGGTGCCCATTGGATGACTCCACCAAAGAGTCCAAGTGGCAAAACCTAACCCACACCAGTGGAGGAGACACTGCGGCGTTACTGGGATGGAGTAATCATAGAGTGAAGGACAGAAACTCCCGCAAGAATGTCCCTCCTCGTAACTTCCCATTTGATGACTCCATCAAACGGCATGAGCCTATGCACGTCATGCTCATGCCTCAGCTCGGCATGCACTGGGCACGCCCTTTGCCTCTCTCAACTTCACAACAAGTGCACACACACAAGCCACCTATTTAAGTTGAGACAACATTTAATCAAAATCTCATTAGTGACTAAGACTTTAATGCACCTGGTATTTAGTATGGGGCTTAGGATTTATTTGATATAATTGAATTTAAAATGGGCCAAGCCCAATTAAATCCAATAATGCCCACCAAATTCTAGGGCACATATGAGATGCTCTTAATTCTCTGTTGTTTCATGTACTAGAGTTTTGATGGAGATTTTTATTTTGAACATCCTCCTAAAATAGAGGTTATCACACTTCTTCACAAATGAACAATGGTCTATGCCTTGAATTGGTAGTTTTATGCAAAATAAGTTTCATCTAAGTTCTTTACTTATACTAGGTTACCAAAAGTATCCATTTCTGGTTGTAGCATATAGTCAAACTAGAGGATCTTTAATGAGTATCTAGGGATTACCCAAATCTCATAGACTGTGACTAGCGATCGAACTCAAATAGGTGTTTCTTCATAAGATATTATGTAGGATAACGTCTCTGCTTTAATAAGGCACTCAGATCACATTAAGGTGTAAATCAACCTGCCATATGGAGAGAAGTGCATCTCAAACGACATGGACCTTGTTAAGGGTCTCTGCTTACAGTCAACCATTAACTTGTTTCTTCATCCTGTTTCACTAGATCTCTGATCATAAAGGATAGGTTACCACTGTGGAATTATTTCACGTGGGTCTCAAGCCCATCTAACTCAATGCACTATCTATTACATTACGTGACAGTCCCTTTATTGATTGATCTGCCAGATTCTTAGAAGTTGCACACGGTCCAACGCTACCACTCCGGAGTTTTTCAACTTTCTAACAGATTTTTTTTCAACCGCCTCTTTATATGCACAGTTGATTTTATGTTGTCCTTAGAACTATTCATTTTGACAATCACCATTTGATTAAAAGGAGATGGACGCCTCAGCCTCGCACGTATGAAAGATTCACCAGGACAAAATCACCAGGCATAGGTTCGATTGTCGCACGTCACAAGTCACACGATTTTCATGCGGAATACGTGTACGTATGGTCGGCGGGATTCAAACCCACAACCTCAAGCCTTGAGTGTAACTCCCCTAGCCACTCCATCCCAAAAAATCACTTGTGACTAAGGGGTAGATATACTCCTTTTGTATTCACTTTACTGAATTTCAAATAAATATTGGGAACCCTAAACGAATTCGAATAAAAAAGATTTCAACCAGAAAGTTGTAGATATTGTTGAGTACTACAACTTTAGTTTTGGTCGTTTCTCCTTCTCGGTCTTTTGAAAAATATGAATTTCAAATGTGAGAAATTCAAAAAGAATTTCCTTAAATAAATAATTTTAGATAAAAAAGTTATCAACTACAAAATTGTATAGCTCTTCGAGATCTACAACTTTGGTTTTCTTGTTTCTCCATCCAAGGTCGTTTAAAAATTTTGACTTTCAAAATTTAAGGACTTCAAACAGAAATTTGGGACCATATATTTTTTTAAAAAAAATGAAAAGGTTATCAACTGCAATGTCTTAGGTCTTTTTGACGTTTTGGACATTTCTCCATCCGAGTCTCTTTTTTTTGAAATTTTAAATCTCAAAATGTGAGAACTTCAAACTAAACTTTGGGACCATAAATTATTTCAAATGAAAAAATTATTAACTGCAATGTTTTAGATCTTTTTGAGATCTATAACTTTGGTTTTGGTCGTTTCTCCATCTGAAGTATTTTTGAAAATTTTAAATTTTAAAATGTGAGAATTTCAAACATAATATATGAAATCTAAATGATTTCAAATAAAAAAGTCGACAACTATAAAGTTGTAGATCTCTTCGAGATATACAACTTTATTACAAAGTTTATCTTCGTCTGACTTTGTTTGAAAAAGTTATGAATTTACTGTGCTACACCAATTTTTTTAGATGACTCTTGATAGATACAACCGCCTCTATAATCGATTTTAGAGATGGCTCTAAATCCAGCCACGTCTAAAAATAGGACATTTTTATAGTCAGTTGAAAATACCAACCGTCTCTAAAAATATATTTATAGAGACGAGTTGTTTCAGAAACCATTTTTTAGAGGCAGTTTTAGATAGAGCCGCCTCTGCTAAAAAATAAAGGCATTTTTAAAAATCAATTATGTAGTAATCATACATCTGAATAAAAGGGTAGAGATCATTCTCTAAATTTGTTATCACACACTTAAATAAAAAGGGGTTTTGTATTCAATTACCAATTGTCTATGTATAGCTTAAATACATAGGTAATTTATACTAAGAACAACTCTCCTAGTTGAGTTTGAGATGGCTTTTGAGTTTCTAGAAATAGGCTAGCGAAAAGGTCTTCACAAAATGAATTCGCGATGAGTCTCGCGTGGTTGTTTCAACTTTTGGTTGTCTCCACTAAAATGGTTATTGTTCCTTATTAGAAAGTCCAAATGATGCACCATTTGTTGGAAGTAGACTTGATAAAATTCCCAACCATCTGTATTATGCCACCCAAAATTTTGCAGGTTGCTACTTGCTACATCCATTTACATGAACATGAAGTTGCAGCTCTTGCTGGGTAAGTTGTAATATGGTTCGTGGAACATTCCTCAACTTGTGCAGCATGCTTGATGTCGTCCGTATAATCTTCCACATGTTCAAATAAATACACTGTCAATATATATTTCATAGGCTTATTTACTGGGCTACTTGTCATGTCAGTGTAAACAATCAACCCACGCACTGTGCTCCATATATATCCACACTCTATCACAAATCTAATTATTAGTGATGAGGAGCCTCCAGCTAATCAGTCACTCAGTCAGCATTGAGTGTAAACCATCAAGTAGCAGCATGCGTAAACCATGAAGACATCCACCAAAATAATGAATGCACTCGCGTAAAACCATGAAGACATACGTGTAAACCATGGAGAGGCCCAAAGACCTTACACGAGTCCATGGCAAAGTTACACCGCCAGTAATGGAACAAGGACCGCTTATACGGAGTCGTGCCAAGAAACTGTATAACTTCAATGTAAGCGAGAACATTATACTCCCTAGCTAATTAATATGCACCATTGTTGCTCAGGTTTACGCATAAGGAGTTCGATGCCAATGAAGAGGAGAATGGTTACGCTGAACATGTGGAAGATTATACGGACGACATCAAGCATGCTGCACAAGTTGAGGAATGTTCCACGAACCATATTACAACTTACCCAGCAAGAGCTGCAACTTCATGTTCATGTAAATGGATGTAGCAAGTAGCAACCTGCAAAATTTTGGGTGGCATAATACAGATGGTTGGGAATTTTATCAAGTCTACTTCCAACAAATGGTGCATCATTTGGACTTTCTAATAAGGAACAATAACCATTTTAGTGGAGACAACCAAAAGTTGAAACAACCACGCGAGACTCATCGCGAATTCATTTTGTGAAGACCTTTTCGCTAGCCTATTTCTAGAAACTCAAAAGCCATCTCAAACTCAACTAGGAGAGTTGTTCTTAGTATAAATTACCTATGTATTTAAGCTATACATAGACAATTGGTAATTGAATACAAAACCCCTTTTTATTTAAGTGTGTGATAACAAATTTAGAGAATGATCTCTACCCTTTTATTCAGATGTATGATTACTACATAATTGATTTTTAAAAATGCCTTTATTTTTTAGCAGAGGCGGCTCTATCTAAAACTGCCTCTAAAAATGGTTTCTGAAACAACTCGTCTCTATAAATATATTTTTAGAGACGGTTGGTATTTTCAACTGACTATAAAAATGTCCTATTTTTAGACGTGGCTGGATTTAGAGCCATCTCTAAAATCGATTATAGAGGCGGTTGTATCTATCAAGAGTCATCTAAAAAAATTGGTGTAGCACAGTAAATTCATAACTTTTTCAAACAAAGTCAGACGAAGATAAACTTTGTAATAAAGTTGTATATCTCGAAGAGATCTACAACTTTATAGTTGTCGACTTTTTATTTGAAATCATTTAGATTTCATATATTATGTTTGAAATTCTCACATTTTAAAATTTAAAATTTTCAAAAATACTTCAGATGGAGAAACGACCAAAACCAAAGTTATAGATCTCAAAAAGATCTAAAACATTGCAGTTAATAATTTTTTCATTTGAAATAATTTATGGTCCCAAAGTTTAGTTTGAAGTTCTCACATTTTGAGATTTAAAATTTCAAAAAAAAGAGACTCGGATGGAGAAATGTCCAAAACGTCAAAAAGACCTAAGACATTGCAGTTGATAACCTTTTCATTTTTTTTAAAAAAATATATGGTCCCAAATTTCTGTTTGAAGTCCTTAAATTTTGAAAGTCAAAATTTTTAAACGACCTTGGATGGAGAAACAAGAAAACCAAAGTTGTAGATCTCGAAGAGCTATACAATTTTGTAGTTGATAACTTTTTTATCTAAAATTATTTATTTAAGGAAATTCTTTTTGAATTTCTCACATTTGAAATTCATATTTTTCAAAAGACCGAGAAGGAGAAACGACCAAAACTAAAGTTGTAGTACTCAACAATATCTACAACTTTCTGGTTGAAATCTTTTTTATTCGAATTCGTTTAGGGTTCCCAATATTTATTTGAAATTCAGTAAAGTGAATACAAAAGGAGTATATCTACCCCTTAGTCACAAGTGATTTTTTGGGATGGAGTGGCTAGGGGAGTTACACTCAAGGCTTGAGGTTGTGGGTTTGAATCCCGCCGACCATACGTACACGTATTCCGCATGAAAATCGTGTGACTTGTGACGTGCGACAATCGAACCTATGCCTGGTGATTTTGTCCTGGTGAATCTTTCATACGTGCGAGGCTGAGGCGTCCATCTCCTTTTAATCAAATGGTGATTGTCAAAATGAATAGTTCTAAGGACAACATAAAATCAACTGTGCATATAAAGAGGCGGTTGAAAAAAAATCTGTTAGAAAGTTGAAAAACTCCGGAGTGGTAGCGTTGGACCGTGTGCAACTTCTAAGAATCTGGCAGATCAATCAATAAAGGGACTGTCACGTAATGTAATAGATAGTGCATTGAGTTAGATGGGCTTGAGACCCACGTGAAATAATTCCACAGTGGTAACCTATCCTTTATGATCAGAGATCTAGTGAAACAGGATGAAGAAACAAGTTAATGGTTGACTGTAAGCAGAGACCATATATTTTTTTAAAAAAAATGAAAAGGTTATCAACTGCAATGTCTTAGGTCTTTTTGACGTTTTGGACATTTCTCCATCCGAGTCTCTTTTTTTTGAAATTTTAAATCTCAAAATGTGAGAACTTCAAACTAAACTTTGGGACCATAAATTATTTCAAATGAAAAAATTATTAACTGCAATGTTTTAGATCTTTTTGAGATCTATAACTTTGGTTTTGGTCGTTTCTCCATCTGAAGTATTTTTGAAAATTTTAAATTTTAAAATGTGAGAATTTCAAACATAATATATGAAATCTAAATGATTTCAAATAAAAAAGTCGACAACTATAAAGTTGTAGATCTCTTCGAGATATACAACTTTATTACAAAGTTTATCTTCGTCTGACTTTGTTTGAAAAAGTTATGAATTTACTGTGCTACACCAATTTTTTTAGATGACTCTTGATAGATACAACCGCCTCTATAATCGATTTTAGAGATGGCTCTAAATCCAGCCACGTCTAAAAATAGGACATTTTTATAGTCAGTTGAAAATACCAACCGTCTCTAAAAATATATTTATAGAGACGAGTTGTTTCAGAAACCATTTTTAGAGGCAGTTTTAGATAGAGCCGCCTCTGCTAAAAAATAAAGGCATTTTTAAAAATCAATTATGTAGTAATCATACATCTGAATAAAAGGAGATGGACGCCTCAGCCTCGCACGTATGAAAGATTCACCAGGACAAAATCACCAGGCATAGGTTCGATTGTCGCACGTCACAAGTCACACGATTTTCATGCGGAATACGTGTACGTATGGTCGGCGGGATTCAAACCCACAACCTCAAGCCTTGAGTGTAACTCCCCTAGCCACTCCATCCCAAAAAATCACTTGTGACTAAGGGGTAGATATACTCCTTTTGTATTCACTTTACTGAATTTCAAATAAATATTGGGAACCCTAAACGAATTCGAATAAAAAAGATTTCAACCAGAAAGTTGTAGATATTGTTGAGTACTACAACTTTAGTTTTGGTCGTTTCTCCTTCTCGGTCTTTTGAAAAATATGAATTTCAAATGTGAGAAATTCAAAAAGAATTTCCTTAAATAAATAATTTTAGATAAAAAAGTTATCAACTACAAAATTGTATAGCTCTTCGAGATCTACAACTTTGGTTTTCTTGTTTCTCCATCCAAGGTCGTTTAAAAATTTTGACTTTCAAAATTTAAGGACTTCAAACAGAAATTTGGGACCATATATTTTTTTAAAAAAATGAAAAGGTTATCAACTGCAATGTCTTAGGTCTTTTTGACGTTTTGGACATTTCTCCATCCGAGTCTCTTTTTTTTGAAATTTTAAATCTCAAAATGTGAGAACTTCAAACTAAACTTTGGGACCATAAATTATTTCAAATGAAAAATTATTAACTGCAATGTTTTAGATCTTTTTGAGATCTATAACTTTGGTTTTGGTCGTTTCTCCATCTGAAGTATTTTTGAAAATTTTAAATTTTAAAATGTGAGAATTTCAAACATAATATATGAAATCTAAATGATTTCAAATAAAAAAGTCGACAACTATAAAGTTGTAGATCTCTTCGAGATATACAACTTTATTACAAAGTTTATCTTCGTCTGACTTTGTTTGAAAAAGTTATGAATTTACTGTGCTACACCAATTTTTTTAGATGACTCTTGATAGATACAACCGCCTCTATAATCGATTTTAGAGATGGCTCTAAATCCAGCCACGTCTAAAAATAGGACATTTTTATAGTCAGTTGAAAATACCAACCGTCTCTAAAAATATATTTATAGAGACGAGTTGTTTCAGAAACCATTTTTAGAGGCAGTTTTAGATAGAGCCGCCTCTGCTAAAAAATAAAGGCATTTTTAAAAATCAATTATGTAGTAATCATACATCTGAATAAAAGGGTAGAGATCATTCTCTAAATTTGTTATCACACACTTAAATAAAAAGGGGTTTTGTATTCAATTACCAATTGTCTATGTATAGCTTAAATACATAGGTAATTTATACTAAGAACAACTCTCCTAGTTGAGTTTGAGATGGCTTTTGAGTTTCTAGAAATAGGCTAGCGAAAAGGTCTTCACAAAATGAATTCGCGATGAGTCTCGCGTGGTTGTTTCAACTTTTGGTTGTCTCCACTAAAATGGTTATTGTTCCTTATTAGAAAGTCCAAATGATGCACCATTTGTTGGAAGTAGACTTGATAAAATTCCCAACCATCTGTATTATGCCACCCAAAATTTTGCAGGTTGCTACTTGCTACATCCATTTACATGAACATGAAGTTGCAGCTCTTGCTGGGTAAGTTGTAATATGGTTCGTGGAACATTCCTCAACTTGTGCAGCATGCTTGATGTCGTCCGTATAATCTTCCACATGTTCAGCGTAACCATTCTCCTCTTCATTGGCATCGAACTCCTTATGCGTAAACCTGAGCAACAATGGTGCATATTAATTAGCTAGGGAGTATAATGTTCTCGCTTACATTGAAGTTATACAGTTTCTTGGCACGACTCCGTATAAGCGGTCCTTGTTCCATTACTGGCGGTGTAACTTTGCCATGGACTCGTGTAAGGTCTTTGGGCCTCTCCATGGTTTACACGTATGTCTTCATGGTTTTACGCGAGTGCATTCATTATTTTGGTGGATGTCTTCATGGTTTACGCATGCTGCTACTTGATGGTTTACACTCAATGCTGACTGAGTGACTGATTAGCTGGAGGCTCCTCATCACTAATAATTAGATTTGTGATAGAGTGTGGATATATATGGAGCACAGTGCGTGGGTTGATTGTTTACACTGACATGACAAGTAGCCCAGTAAATAAGCCTATGAAATATATATTGACAGTGTATTTATTTGAACATGTGGAAGATTATACGGACGACATCAAGCATGCTGCACAAGTTGAGGAATGTTCCACGAACCATATTACAACTTACCCAGCAAGAGCTGCAACTTCATGTTCATGTAAATGGATGTAGCAAGTAGCAACCTGCAAAATTTTGGGTGGCATAATACAGATGGTTGGGAATTTTATCAAGTCTACTTCCAACAAATGGTGCATCATTTGGACTTTCTAATAAGGAACAATAACCATTTTAGTGGAGACAACCAAAAGTTGAAACAACCACGCGAGACTCATCGCGAATTCATTTTGTGAAGACCTTTTCGCTAGCCTATTTCTAGAAACTCAAAAGCCATCTCAAACTCAACTAGGAGAGTTGTTCTTAGTATAAATTACCTATGTATTTAAGCTATACATAGACAATTGGTAATTGAATACAAAACCCCTTTTTATTTAAGTGTGTGATAACAAATTTAGAGAATGATCTCTACCCTTTTATTCAGATGTATGATTACTACATAATTGATTTTTAAAAATGCCTTTATTTTTTAGCAGAGGCGGCTCTATCTAAAACTGCCTCTAAAAATGGTTTCTGAAACAACTCGTCTCTATAAATATATTTTTAGAGACGGTTGGTATTTTCAACTGACTATAAAAATGTCCTATTTTTAGACGTGGCTGGATTTAGAGCCATCTCTAAAATCGATTATAGAGGCGGTTGTATCTATCAAGAGTCATCTAAAAAAATTGGTGTAGCACAGTAAATTCATAACTTTTTCAAACAAAGTCAGACGAAGATAAACTTTGTAATAAAGTTGTATATCTCGAAGAGATCTACAACTTTATAGTTGTCGACTTTTTTATTTGAAATCATTTAGATTTCATATATTATGTTTGAAATTCTCACATTTTAAAATTTAAAATTTTCAAAAATACTTCAGATGGAGAAACGACCAAAACCAAAGTTATAGATCTCAAAAAGATCTAAAACATTGCAGTTAATAATTTTTTCATTTGAAATAATTTATGGTCCCAAAGTTTAGTTTGAAGTTCTCACATTTTGAGATTTAAAATTTCAAAAAAAAGAGACTCGGATGGAGAAATGTCCAAAACGTCAAAAAGACCTAAGACATTGCAGTTGATAACCTTTTCATTTTTTTTAAAAAAATATATGGTCCCAAATTTCTGTTTGAAGTCCTTAAATTTTGAAAGTCAAAATTTTTAAACGACCTTGGATGGAGAAACAAGAAAACCAAAGTTGTAGATCTCGAAGAGCTATACAATTTTGTAGTTGATAACTTTTTTATCTAAAATTATTTATTTAAGGAAATTCTTTTTGAATTTCTCACATTTGAAATTCATATTTTTCAAAAGACCGAGAAGGAGAAACGACCAAAACTAAAGTTGTAGTACTCAACAATATCTACAACTTTCTGGTTGAAATCTTTTTTATTCGAATTCGTTTAGGGTTCCCAATATTTATTTGAAATTCAGTAAAGTGAATACAAAAGGAGTATATCTACCCCTTAGTCACAAGTGATTTTTTGGGATGGAGTGGCTAGGGGAGTTACACTCAAGGCTTGAGGTTGTGGGTTTGAATCCCGCCGACCATACGTACACGTATTCCGCATGAAAATCGTGTGACTTGTGACGTGCGACAATCGAACCTATGCCTGGTGATTTTGTCCTGGTGAATCTTTCATACGTGCTAGGCTGAGGCGTCCATCTCCTTTTATTCAGATGTATGATTACTACATAATTGATTTTTAAAAATGCCTTTATTTTTTAGCAGAGGCGGCTCTATCTAAAACTGCCTCTAAAAATGGTTTCTGAAACAACTCGTCTCTATAAATATATTTTTAGAGACGGTTGGTATTTTCAACTGACTATAAAAATGTCCTATTTTTAGACGTGGCTGGATTTAGAGCCATCTCTAAAATCGATTATAGAGGCGGTTGTATCTATCAAGAGTCATCTAAAAAAATTGGTGTAGCACAGTAAATTCATAACTTTTTCAAACAAAGTCAGACGAAGATAAACTTTGTAATAAAGTTGTATATCTCGAAGAGATCTACAACTTTATAGTTGTCGACTTTTTTATTTGAAATCATTTAGATTTCATATATTATGTTTGAAATTCTCACATTTTAAAATTTAAAATTTTCAAAAATACTTCAGATGGAGAAACGACCAAAACCAAAGTTATAGATCTCAAAAAGATCTAAAACATTGCAGTTAATAATTTTTTCATTTGAAATAATTTATGGTCCCAAAGTTTAGTTTGAAGTTCTCACATTTTGAGATTTAAAATTTCAAAAAAAAGAGACTCGGATGGAGAAATGTCCAAAACGTCAAAAAGACCTAAGACATTGCAGTTGATAACCTTTTCATTTTTTTTAAAAAAATATATGGTCTCTGCTTACAGTCAACCATTAACTTGTTTCTTCATCCTGTTTCACTAGATCTCTGATCATAAAGGATAGGTTACCACTGTGGAATTATTTCACGTGGGTCTCAAGCCCATCTAACTCAATGCACTATCTATTACATTACGTGACAGTCCCTTTATTGATTGATCTGCCAGATTCTTAGAAGTTGCACACGGTCCAACGCTACCACTCCGGAGTTTTTCAACTTTCTAACAGATTTTTTTTCAACCGCCTCTTTATATGCACAGTTGATTTTATGTTGTCCTTAGAACTATTCATTTTGACAATCACCATTTGATTAAAAGGAGATGGACGCCTCAGCCTCGCACGTATGAAAGATTCACCAGGACAAAATCACCAGGCATAGGTTCGATTGTCGCACGTCACAAGTCACACGATTTTCATGCGGAATACGTGTACGTATGGTCGGCGGGATTCAAACCCACAACCTCAAGCCTTGAGTGTAACTCCCCTAGCCACTCCATCCCAAAAAATCACTTGTGACTAAGGGGTAGATATACTCCTTTTGTATTCACTTTACTGAATTTCAAATAAATATTGGGAACCCTAAACGAATTCGAATAAAAAAGATTTCAACCAGAAAGTTGTAGATATTGTTGAGTACTACAACTTTAGTTTTGGTCGTTTCTCCTTCTCGGTCTTTTGAAAAATATGAATTTCAAATGTGAGAAATTCAAAAAGAATTTCCTTAAATAAATAATTTTAGATAAAAAAGTTATCAACTACAAAATTGTATAGCTCTTCGAGATCTACAACTTTGGTTTTCTTGTTTCTCCATCCAAGGTCGTTTAAAAATTTTGACTTTCAAAATTTAAGGACTTCAAACAGAAATTTGGGACCATATATTTTTTTAAAAAAAATGAAAAGGTTATCAACTGCAATGTCTTAGGTCTTTTTGACGTTTTGGACATTTCTCCATCCGAGTCTCTTTTTTTTGAAATTTTAAATCTCAAAATGTGAGAACTTCAAACTAAACTTTGGGACCATAAATTATTTCAAATGAAAAAATTATTAACTGCAATGTTTTAGATCTTTTTGAGATCTATAACTTTGGTTTTGGTCGTTTCTCCATCTGAAGTATTTTGAAAATTTTAAATTTTAAAATGTGAGAATTTCAAACATAATATATGAAATCTAAATGATTTCAAATAAAAAAGTCGACAACTATAAAGTTGTAGATCTCTTCGAGATATACAACTTTATTACAAAGTTTATCTTCGTCTGACTTTGTTTGAAAAAGTTATGAATTTACTGTGCTACACCAATTTTTTTAGATGACTCTTGATAGATACAACCGCCTCTATAATCGATTTTAGAGATGGCTCTAAATCCAGCCACGTCTAAAAATAGGACATTTTTATAGTCAGTTGAAAATACCAACCGTCTCTAAAAATATATTTATAGAGACGAGTTGTTTCAGAAACCATTTTTAGAGGCAGTTTTAGATAGAGCCGCCTCTGCTAAAAAATAAAGGCATTTTTAAAAATCAATTATGTAGTAATCATACATCTGAATAAAAGGGTAGAGATCATTCTCTAAATTTGTTATCACACACTTAAATAAAAAGGGGTTTTGTATTCAATTACCAATTGTCTATGTATAGCTTAAATACATAGGTAATTTATACTAAGAACAACTCTCCTAGTTGAGTTTGAGATGGCTTTTGAGTTTCTAGAAATAGGCTAGCGAAAAGGTCTTCACAAAATGAATTCGCGATGAGTCTCGCGTGGTTGTTTCAACTTTTGGTTGTCTCCACTAAAATGGTTATTGTTCCTTATTAGAAAGTCCAAATGATGCACCATTTGTTGGAAGTAGACTTGATAAAATTCCCAACCATCTGTATTATGCCACCCAAAATTTTGCAGGTTGCTACTTGCTACATCCATTTACATGAACATGAAGTTGCAGCTCTTGCTGGGTAAGTTGTAATATGGTTCGTGGAACATTCCTCAACTTGTGCAGCATGCTTGATGTCGTCCGTATAATCTTCCACATGTTCAGCGTAACCATTCTCCTCTTCATTGGCATCGAACTCCTTATGCGTAAACCTGAGCAACAATGGTGCATATTAATTAGCTAGGGAGTATAATGTTCTCGCTTACATTGAAGTTATACAGTTTCTTGGCACGACTCCGTATAAGCGGTCCTTGTTCCATTACTGGCGGTGTAACTTTGCCATGGACTCGTGTAAGGTCTTTGGGCCTCTCCATGGTTTACACGTATGTCTTCATGGTTTTACGCGAGTGCATTCATTATTTTGGTGGATGTCTTCATGGTTTACGCATGCTGCTACTTGATGGTTTACACTCAATGCTGACTGAGTGACTGATTAGCTGGAGGCTCCTCATCACTAATAATTAGATTTGTGATAGAGTGTGGATATATATGGAGCACAGTGCGTGGGTTGATTGTTTACACTGACATGACAAGTAGCCCAGTAAATAAGCCTATGAAATATATATTGACAGTGTATTTATTTGAACATGTGGAAGATTATACGGACGACATCAAGCATGCTGCACAAGTTGAGGAATGTTCCACGAACCATATTACAACTTACCCAGCAAGAGCTGCAACTTCATGTTCATGTAAATGGATGTAGCAAGTAGCAACCTGCAAAATTTTGGGTGGCATAATACAGATGGTTGGGAATTTTATCAAGTCTACTTCCAACAAATGGTGCATCATTTGGACTTTCTAATAAGGAACAATAACCATTTTAGTGGAGACAACCAAAAGTTGAAACAACCACGCGAGACTCATCGCGAATTCATTTTGTGAAGACCTTTTCGCTAGCCTATTTCTAGAAACTCAAAAGCCATCTCAAACTCAACTAGGAGAGTTGTTCTTAGTATAAATTACCTATGTATTTAAGCTATACATAGACAATTGGTAATTGAATACAAAACCCCTTTTTATTTAAGTGTGTGATAACAAATTTAGAGAATGATCTCTACCCTTTTATTCAGATGTATGATTACTACATAATTGATTTTTAAAAATGCCTTTATTTTTTAGCAGAGGCGGCTCTATCTAAAACTGCCTCTAAAAATGGTTTCTGAAACAACTCGTCTCTATAAATATATTTTTAGAGACGGTTGGTATTTTCAACTGACTATAAAAATGTCCTATTTTTAGACGTGGCTGGATTTAGAGCCATCTCTAAAATCGATTATAGAGGCGGTTGTATCTATCAAGAGTCATCTAAAAAAATTGGTGTAGCACAGTAAATTCATAACTTTTTCAAACAAAGTCAGACGAAGATAAACTTTGTAATAAAGTTGTATATCTCGAAGAGATCTACAACTTTATAGTTGTCGACTTTTTTATTTGAAATCATTTAGATTTCATATATTATGTTTGAAATTCTCACATTTTAAAATTTAAAATTTTCAAAAATACTTCAGATGGAGAAACGACCAAAACCAAAGTTATAGATCTCAAAAAGATCTAAAACATTGCAGTTAATAATTTTTTCATTTGAAATAATTTATGGTCCCAAAGTTTAGTTTGAAGTTCTCACATTTTGAGATTTAAAATTTCAAAAAAAAGAGACTCGGATGGAGAAATGTCCAAAACGTCAAAAGACCTAAGACATTGCAGTTGATAACCTTTTCATTTTTTTTAAAAAAATATATGGTCCCAAATTTCTGTTTGAAGTCCTTAAATT
>JAHUYU010003305.1:0-16758 GCA_030439765.1 Tripidium arundinaceum
TGTTAGCAGCAAGACTATGTAAACTGCTTATAATAGAAAACTGTATGGCAACCGCTTCTAATGTTTTATGCATTTCTCTTTGTTTATCCTTTTTCTAGATGACAATTAGGTATATGTGTTTGTGTCTTAGTTCTCTATGAGCCTACCGTATCATGATGCAGTGTTAAGACTTAAGAGGCCATTGCAGTTATTTCTATTGATTATTGCATACCTGCCAACTACAATGATACAGTCTTCTTGATCACTGTTATAGTGTGTTTATTAAAGCATCCAAACAAATTATAGTTGCCTTTTATTTATGATCACTCTTGGTTTTATTACTGGTAGCTGCCAATAGTGTGGCTGTAATATGTTAACACTTTTACTGTATTTCCCAAATTTCAGTTGCACTATATATTACTATCCTAGAGTGTCTAAAGATTTAACAATGTGATTTCAACTTTGTAGCTATAGTGTGGAAATGCAGTGATTTTACAGTCTATGAACTAGTATGTATTTGCATACTTGATTTTATATAACTTTTAGCCATTAGACAAAATTGTTGTTACCTTACTGTTATGGGGTTCAGCTGAAACTATCTCAGGACATCTGATTTTTTATGTTCTGGAGCTTGCTTACTAAAAGGTCAAAATTGTGGTTTCTCTTCTTTTTTGGCTAAATTGTTGGTTGCAGGTCATAGACTTTCTGTCAACTGTCATTGATAATCAAGATGTGACCGCCATTCTTCTTCAGCCATTGATAAAAGTGGGTTTGATTAACCACACTATCAGTCTATTAGCAAGTGAGATTGAAAAGTTATCAAATGAGGGTAAATTAGACAGGTATGGTGAGAAGTATTCCTGTGCAATGGACCAACTTCAGTATATCCTCATTTCATGACATAATATTTGCACATATTGAATTTTGTTCTTGGTAACCTCAACCTTTCACCAAAAAAGGGGGGATTTATTCATTAATAAGAACGACCCGTATGATTATCCGATGTTATGAAGATCTATATATGAGGATTTTATGCTCCAACCAAAATCCAAAACTTAAAGCATTTCCACAAGCCTCTAAGGTCCCTTGTCTGGGTTGAAGGCATTTCTTATTTTCTTATAGATTGATGTGAGAATTGTACACTTGTATTCTAATTTTGCTTTTAATCTTGATGCATAATTCTGTGACAGTTGTAGTCGTTTGTCCTTGTTATTAGCTTTATTAGTTTAATTTTGAGCTAACAACCTGGGACAGCAATGCAGTATTATCATTATACACTTTATGAACAAATTTCAGGTCAGATTCTCTTGATTTGATCCTTAATTTCATTGAAGAATTATCTGCCATAGACAGCTGTTCAGGAGTGATGTCACAAAGCGATCAGCTGATTCAAGTGCTTGAAAGCATAGTTAAGTTACCTGATAAATTTGAGGTGAGCTCCCATTTCATTTATTTCACCATGTCTTGTTCATCATGTACAGTCTGGTTTGATGCTCTTGCGTCCTGCCTCTTTCGTAATTTCATTGTTTCAGCGTAAGAAGCTAACCTGTATACAATAACAGCAAAGTCTTTTAGTCTCAAGCAAGTTGGGGTAGACTAGAGATGAAACGCAACATGACTACTTGACCCACCAAGATACCAACCTGTATTGTTCATAAATATGAAGTTCTCTTTTTTCCACTATCAGTAATTTTCTTGCTTCTTGAATATTTTATACTCTGTGAGATACCTAAAGTTCTATATATTTAATATGCGACAAAAATATGTTAATGGTGTTAAATTTGCAAACTCTGCTTCAGAGATCCCAGGCTCCTACTGATTATATATTAACTCTGCTGCAGGTTACAAGCTATTGCGCTTCTGTGGTTAGTTGGAAACACACTGAATTCTACGTTGCTTGAGAAGGTACAATACTGAATTCATATAGGCAGTATGCCCCTGGGTAATCAGTTTGTATGATTCTAAAAAGTTATATATTATAATAGTTTTACTTAAGTCTTGATATATGATACGGTTCCTTTTAACATATTTTTGTCGCATATTAAATATATAGAACTTTAGGTATCTCACAGAGTATAAAATATTCAAGAAGCAAGAAAATTACTGATAGTGGAAAAAAGAGAACTTCATATTTATGAACAATACAGGTTGGTATCTTGGTGGGTCAAGTAGTCATGTTGCGTTTCATCTCTAGTCTACCCCAACTTGCTTGAGACTAAAAGACTTTGCTGTTATTGTATACAGGTTAGCTTCTTACGCTGAAACAATGAAATTACGAAAGAGGCAGGACGCAAGAGCATCAAACCAGACTGTACATGATGAACAAGACATGGTGAAATAAATGAAATGGGAGCTCACCTCAAATTTATCAGGTAACTTAACTATGCTTTCAAGCACTTGAATCAGCTGATCGCTTTGTGACATCACTCCTGAACAGCTGTCTATGGCAGATAATTCTTCAATGAAATTAAGGATCAAATCAAGAGAATCTGACCTGAAATTTGTTCATAAAGTGTATAATGATAATACTGCATTGCTGTCCCAGGTTGTTAGCTCAAAATTAAACTAATAAAGCTAATAACAAGGACAAACGACTACAACTGTCACAGAATTATGCATCAAGATTAAAAGCAAAATTAGAATACAAGTGTACAATTCTCACATCAATCTATAAGAAAATAAGAAATGCCTTCAACCCAGACAAGGGACCTTAGAGGCTTGTGGAAATGCTTTAAGTTTTGGATTTTGGTTGGAGCATAAAATCCTCATATATAGATCTTCATAACATCGGATAATCATACGGGTCGTTCTTATTAATGAATAAATCCCCCCTTTTTTGGTGAAAGGTTGAGGTTACCAAGAACAAAATTCAATATGTGCAAATATTATGTCATGAAATGAGGATATACTGAAGTTGGTCCATTGCACAGGAATACTTCTCACCATACCTGTCTAATTTACCCTCATTTGATAACTTTTCAATCTCACTTGCTAATAGACTGATAGTGTGGTTAATCAAACCCACTTTTATCAATGGCTGAAGAAGAATGGCGGTCACATCTTGATTATCAATGACAGTTGACAGAAAGTCTATGACCTGCAACCAACAATTTAGCCAAAAAAGAAGAGAAACCACAATTTTGACCTTTTAGTAAGCAAGCTCCAGAACATAAAAAATCAGATGTCCTGAGATAGTTTCAGCTGAACCCCATAACAGTAAGGTAACAACAATTTTGTCTAATGGCTAAAAGTTATATAAAATCAAGTATGCAAATACATACTAGTTCATAGACTGTAAAATCACTGCATTTCCACACTATAGCTACAAAGTTGAAATCACATTGTTAAATCTTTAGACACTCTAGGATAGTAATATATAGTGCAACTGAAATTTGGGAAATACAGTAAAAGTGTTAACATATTACAGCCACACTATTGGCAGCTACCAGTAATAAAACCAAGAGTGATCATAAATAAAAGGCAACTATAATTTGTTTGGATGCTTTAATAAACACACTATAACAGTGATCAAGAAGACTGTATCATTGTAGTTGGCAGGTATGCAATAATCAATAGAAATAACTGCAATGGCCTCTTAAGTCTTAACACTGCATCATGATACGGTAGGCTCATAGAGAACTAAGACACAAACACATATACCTAATTGTCATCTAGAAAAAGGATAAACAAAGAGAAATGCATAAAACATTAGAAGCGGTTGCCATACAGTTTTCTATTATAAGCAGTTTACATAGTCTTGCTGCTAACACTGCATCTCCTGGAAGTGGAGTGGAGAAAATACAGGGGCTTGGAAAGTTCTTTTTGTAGCTACTAGTTTCATCGTGCAAAATGTTAAAAGGAACCGTATCATATATCAAGACTTAAGTAAAACTATTATAATATATAACTTTTTAGAATCATACAAACTGATTACCCAGGGGCATACTGCCTATATGAATTCAGTATTGTACCTTCTCAAGCAACGTAGAATTCAGTGTGTTTCCAACTAACCACAGAAGCGCAATAGCTTGTAACCTGCAGCAGAGTTAATATATAATCAGTAGGAGCCTGGGATCTCTGAAGCAGAGTTTGCAAATTTAACACCATTAACATATTTTTGTCGCATATTAAATATATAGAACTTTAGGTATCTCACAGAGTATAAAATATTCAAGAAGCAAGAAAATTACTGATAGTGGAAAAAAGAGAACTTCATATTTATGAACAATACAGGTTGGTATCTTGGTGGGTCAAGTAGTCATGTTGCGTTTCATCTCTAGTCTACCCCAACTTGCTTGAGACTAAAAGACTTTGCTGTTATTGTATACAGGTTAGCTTCTTACGCTGAAACAATGAAATTACGAAAGAGGCAGGACGCAAGAGCATCAAACCAGACTGTACATGATGAACAAGACATGGTGAAATAAATGAAATGGGAGCTCACCTCAAATTTATCAGGTAACTTAACTATGCTTTCAAGCACTTGAATCAGCTGATCGCTTTGTGACATCACTCCTGAACAGCTGTCTATGGCAGATAATTCTTCAATGAAATTAAGGATCAAATCAAGAGAATCTGACCTGAAATTTGTTCATAAAGTGTATAATGATAATACTGCATTGCTGTCCCAGGTTGTTAGCTCAAAATTAAACTAATAAAGCTAATAACAAGGACAAACGACTACAACTGTCACAGAATTATGCATCAAGATTAAAAGCAAAATTAGAATACAAGTGTACAATTCTCACATCAATCTATAAGAAAATAAGAAATGCCTTCAACCCAGACAAGGGACCTTAGAGGCTTGTGGAAATGCTTTAAGTTTTGGATTTTGGTTGGAGCATAAAATCCTCATATATAGATCTTCATAACATCGGATAATCATACGGGTCGTTCTTATTAATGAATAAATCCCCCCTTTTTTGGTGAAAGGTTGAGGTTACCAAGAACAAAATTCAATATGTGCAAATATTATGTCATGAAATGAGGATATACTGAAGTTGGTCCATTGCACAGGAATACTTCTCACCATACCTGTCTAATTTACCCTCATTTGATAACTTTTCAATCTCACTTGCTAATAGACTGATAGTGTGGTTAATCAAACCCACTTTTATCAATGGCTGAAGAAGAATGGCGGTCACATCTTGATTATCAATGACAGTTGACAGAAAGTCTATGACCTGCAACCAACAATTTAGCCAAAAAAGAAGAGAAACCACAATTTTGACCTTTTAGTAAGCAAGCTCCAGAACATAAAAAATCAGATGTCCTGAGATAGTTTCAGCTGAACCCCATAACAGTAAGGTAACAACAATTTTGTCTAATGGCTAAAAGTTATATAAAATCAAGTATGCAAATACATACTAGTTCATAGACTGTAAAATCACTGTATTTCCCAAATTTCAGTTGCACTATATATTACTATCCTAGAGTGTCTAAAGATTTAACAATGTGATTTCAACTTTGTAGCTATAGTGTGGAAATGCAGTGATTTTACAGTCTATGAACTAGTATGTATTTGCATACTTGATTTTATATAACTTTTAGCCATTAGACAAAATTGTTGTTACCTTACTGTTATGGGGTTCAGCTGAAACTATCTCAGGACATCTGATTTTTTATGTTCTGGAGCTTGCTTACTAAAAGGTCAAAATTGTGGTTTCTCTTCTTTTTTGGCTAAATTGTTGGTTGCAGGTCATAGACTTTCTGTCAACTGTCATTGATAATCAAGATGTGACCGCCATTCTTCTTCAGCCATTGATAAAAGTGGGTTTGATTAACCACACTATCAGTCTATTAGCAAGTGAGATTGAAAAGTTATCAAATGAGGGTAAATTAGACAGGTATGGTGAGAAGTATTCCTGTGCAATGGACCAACTTCAGTATATCCTCATTTCATGACATAATATTTGCACATATTGAATTTTGTTCTTGGTAACCTCAACCTTTCACCAAAAAAGGGGGGATTTATTCATTAATAAGAACGACCCGTATGATTATCCGATGTTATGAAGATCTATATATGAGGATTTTATGCTCCAACCAAAATCCAAAACTTAAAGCATTTCCACAAGCCTCTAAGGTCCCTTGTCTGGGTTGAAGGCATTTCTTATTTTCTTATAGATTGATGTGAGAATTGTACACTTGTATTCTAATTTTGCTTTTAATCTTGATGCATAATTCTGTGACAGTTGTAGTCGTTTGTCCTTGTTATTAGCTTTATTAGTTTAATTTTGAGCTAACAACCTGGGACAGCAATGCAGTATTATCATTATACACTTTATGAACAAATTTCAGGTCAGATTCTCTTGATTTGATCCTTAATTTCATTGAAGAATTATCTGCCATAGACAGCTGTTCAGGAGTGATGTCACAAAGCGATCAGCTGATTCAAGTGCTTGAAAGCATAGTTAAGTTACCTGATAAATTTGAGGTGAGCTCCCATTTCATTTATTTCACCATGTCTTGTTCATCATGTACAGTCTGGTTTGATGCTCTTGCGTCCTGCCTCTTTCGTAATTTCATTGTTTCAGCGTAAGAAGCTAACCTGTATACAATAACAGCAAAGTCTTTTAGTCTCAAGCAAGTTGGGGTAGACTAGAGATGAAACGCAACATGACTACTTGACCCACCAAGATACCAACCTGTATTGTTCATAAATATGAAGTTCTCTTTTTTCCACTATCAGTAATTTTCTTGCTTCTTGAATATTTTATACTCTGTGAGATACCTAAAGTTCTATATATTTAATATGCGACAAAAATATGTTAATGGTGTTAAATTTGCAAACTCTGCTTCAGAGATCCCAGGCTCCTACTGATTATATATTAACTCTGCTGCAGGTTACAAGCTATTGCGCTTCTGTGGTTATCGTATTAGCAAATATTTTGTCAGATGGAAAGCATATTGTGCCTAGGCTCTCTCATGGTGGGTCACATTTATGAACAATGCATCTTACAATTTAAAACCATGTTTATATTCACACTATTACCACACTCTGGTTTATGGATTCAGATTTACCCTTCCTGGAGGGCCTCTTTGACATTCTTCCACTGGTCTCTGATGATAACCAAGCCCGGAACGCTCTCTGGTGTATCTTAGCATGTTTGCTGGCACAAGCACAACAAATCGATATGACCTCTTCATCTCTCGAGCAATTTGTATCTCTATTGCTTGGCAGGTTCACACACATTAAAGATGACCTTGAAAGCCACAGAGTTGACAAAAAAGAGGAGTTGTCAGCTGAGGATGCTTACTTGAAGCATGGGGTATCCGCATCTGTATCCTTCATTCCCAACAAAATAACTTGCTTTTATTTTCCTGAGAAAAAATCATAACGGCTTCATGGAGATATAGAAGTATTTATTCACTTTCTCAAATTTAACACGTCAAACATGGCGAACCATATTGGAGCAGCACCACATTGCATTTCCTATCCTAAAAATAATCAACAGCTCAGGGCGATCTGCTGTGTCATGGAGAGGTGGATTGTGGAGAAGTCCTCCCTGGGCGAAGACGACGCCTCACTGATTGAAAGCACCCTTGAAGATGCTAGACATCTTCTGAACTACTGCCAGAATTATGATCTGTAGCTTGCTTACTGCAACTTTAGTGGACATAGCTGACCTGTGAGTGTGAGGTTGCAGTCCGCGACTGCTTAACCGTAGAAAGTCGTTTAAGTACTAATGTTGCTGTAGAGGACAACAGTGCTATGGAGTACTCAGTTGTTAAGCTAGTTTGGAGTAACATTTATATGTCAATTTGCATTGCTGTTGCCTGTAGCATGGGATATAGGGGTTATATATATTCTGCAGCTCCCATATGGATGCTGATAAATGGCTGAACGTGGCACAGATGAAGTTCCTCGTGGAAGATGATGTCATGTACATAAACTATTTTTACTGGCAGTAAAAATTGATGGTTTGGCCAAGTCAACCGTCAGTGTGAATGGATTTCTACTGCTGCTTTAGCAATTGCCAGTAGAAATCAATTACTAAAAAACAGCATGAAAAAATAGGGGAAACATTGCACCCGAGCCCACACCACCAAGGGCCCTAAAATAAAGGCTCTCCTCGCTTTTCTTCTTCGTCTCCGTCGTGCTGGCTGGCGCACACGCCGTAGTGTACCACCATTCCATGGCCATGGCCCATGCAAGGCAAATACTCCTACACTACATGTATGCATGTTTCACGCCACGCTCTCGGGTCGGGGGCTCAAAACTTTATTTTCCACCACTGGCACTGCCACAGTGCCACCAGAGCCTGCCACTGCGAGCGATTCTGCCCTGAAACAAGGACGGACTGGGCCGGGCCCCGCTGCCACACACGCCGTGCGAATGCGACGAGGGCCGGGCCCAGCCACGCGCCTCCATTCCATTCCGCTCTAGCGGCCGTCCTCGAACTCTGCTCCGGGCCGGCCGGAGAGGGGGAGAGGAAGAGGGAGAGAGGGAGACGGAGTGGATGCGACGAACGGCAGATATTTTGTTCCGTCAGAAGCGAATAGGAGGTAAGAAGCGATCTACACGTCGAAGCGGCGATCCAACGGCCGAAAACAATTCTGCTAACGTAGACGGCGTAGCTGCTGCTGAAACCTAGCAGTATTGTAGGGGTTAAATTTCGTTGCTTTGGTACCCAAGTTCGGACTTCTGGGGCGTGAAAAGAAAAATAGTGATTAAAAGCAAGAGACGATAACTATGCATGAGAGAGTTCAAGCCGTAAAAGAAGACGACAAAGCTTCGTGGATTGCAAGTGAAAATTGCTTCTCCTCTTCAACAACGATAGCCCAATTTCTAATTCTCGCAGTCGCAGTGGTGCCAAAAAAAAAACCCAACGAATCCATCGCCAATACGGGAGGCACCAGAGAATTCAAACTGCCAACAATTTTCACCCAACATGCGCGCTTTTGTAACACAATGCCCTAAGATCCAAAACATCTATATATATGCAAAGACTGAACCTAAGCGCAAATGTTTTCGAAGGAGATACCAAAACAAAGTGGCCTCGGTAGTAAACACTAGACGATGCATGCAACGCTATTCGTACCCAAATACACCATTTCGGAAGCACAGGGAGGACTGGGCACCGTCGTCGTCTGCCGAGTTTGAAGAACGGCGGCGCATGCATTTCACATCATCGCAAAGGAAAACGGCTAACTAGATGTTGTGCTCCTTGGCTGCATGATCCAATCATCGCAAAGGAAAACGGGCGGGTCATCATCAACACAGACAAAGAAAAAAAAAGGAAAAACGGATCCAAAAGCCGGTGGGCGGCGAGGAGGAAGACAGACTTAAAAAAAAAGGAAAACGGATCCTAAAGCCGGAGGGCCAGGCAAAAGAAGCCGCCTGGCGCGCCTCGCGCTCTGGACTGGACGTCGTCTGTGCAGTGCGCAATGCGCATCCCCCAGCCTCGTCCTCGCCTGGTGCTGCTGGGCCCCACCGGCAGTGAGTCGGTCGTGGCTCGCACGTACATACGTACTCCTGTACTATAGCTTTGGTCGTTATTAGGCCCACCGGCTTTAGGATCCGTTTTCCTTTTTTTTTAAGTCTGTCTTCCTCCTCGCCGCCCACCGGCTTTTGGATCCGTTTTTCCTTTTTTTTTCTTTGTCTGTGTTGATGATGACCCGCCCGTTTTCCTTTGCGATGATTGGATCATGCAGCCAAGGAGCACAACATCTAGTTAGCCGTTTTCCTTTGCGATGATGTGAAATGCATGCGCCGCCGTTCTTCAAACTCGGCAGACGACGACGGTGCCCAGTCCTCCCTGTGCTTCCGAAATGGTGTATTTGGGTACGAAATAGCGTTGCATGCATCGTCTAGTGTTTACTACCGAGGCCACTTTGTTTTGGTATCTCCTTCGAAAACATTTGCGCTTAGGTTCAGTCTTTGCATATATATAGATGTTTTGGATCTTAGGGCATTGTGTTACAAAAGCGCGCATGTTGGGTGAAAATTGTTGGCAGTTTGAATTCTCTGGTGCCTCCCGTATTGGCGATGGATTCGTTGGGTTTTTTTTTTGGCACCACTGCGACTGCGAGAATTAGAAATTGGGCTATCGTTGTTGAAGAGGAGAAGCAATTTTCACTTGCAATCCACGAAGCTTTGTCGTCTTCTTTTACGGCTTGAACTCTCTCATGCATAGTTATCGTCTCTTGCTTTTAATCACTATTTTTCTTTTCACGCCCCAGAAGTCCGAACTTGGGTACCAAAGCAACGAAATTTAACCCCTACAATACTGCTAGGTTTCAGCAGCAGCTACGCCGTCTACGTTAGCAGAATTGTTTTCGGCCGTTGGATCGCCGCTTCGACGTGTAGATCGCTTCTTACCTCCTATTCGCTTCTGACGGAACAAAATATCTGCCGTTCGTCGCATCCACTCCGTCTCCCTCTCTCCCTCTTCCTCTCCCCCTCTCCGGCCGGCCCGGAGCAGAGTTCGAGGACGGCCGCTAGAGCGGAATGGAATGGAGGCGCGTGGCTGGGCCCGGCCCTCGTCGCATTCGCACGGCGTGTGTGGCAGCGGGGCCCGGCCCAGTCCGTCCTTGTTTCAGGGCAGAATCGCTCGCAGTGGCAGGCTCTGGTGGCACTGTGGCAGTGCCAGTGGTGGAAAATAAAGTTTTGAGCCCCCGACCCGAGAGCGTGGCGTGAAACATGCATACATGTAGTGTAGGAGTATTTGCCTTGCATGGGCCATGGCCATGGAATGGTGGTACACTACGGCGTGTGCGCCAGCCAGCACGACGGAGACGAAGAAGAAAAGCGAGGAGAGCCTTTATTTTAGGGCCCTTGGTGGTGTGGGCTCGGGTGCAATGTTTCCCCTATTTTTTCATGCTGTTTTTTAGTAATTGATTTCTACTGGCAATTGCTAAAGCAGCAGTAGAAATCCATTCACACTGACGGTTGACTTGGCCAAACCATCAATTTTTACTGCCAGTAAAAATAGTTTATGTACATGACATCATCTTCCACGAGGAACTTCATCTGTGCCACGTTCAGCCATTTATCAGCATCCATATGGGAGCTGCAGAATATATATAACCCCTATATCCCATGCTACAGGCAACAGCAATGCAAATTGACATATAAATGTTACTCCAAACTAGCTTAACAACTGAGTACTCCATAGCACTGTTGTCCTCTACAGCAACATTAGTACTTAAACGACTTTCTACGGTTAAGCAGTCGCGGACTGCAACCTCACACTCACAGGTCAGCTATGTCCACTAAAGTTGCAGTAAGCAAGCTACAGATCATAATTCTGGCAGTAGTTCAGAAGATGTCTAGCATCTTCAAGGGTGCTTTCAATCAGTGAGGCGTCGTCTTCGCCAGGGAGGACTTCTCCACAATCCACCTCTCCATGACACAGCAGATCGCCCTGAGCTGTTGATTATTTTTAGGATAGGAAATGCAATGTGGTGCTGCTCCAATATGGTTCGCCATGTTTGACGTGTTAAATTTGAGAAAGTGAATAAATACTTCTATATCTCCATGAAGCCGTTATGATTTTTTCTCAGGAAAATAAAAGCAAGTTATTTTGTTGGGAATGAAGGATACAGATGCGGATACCCCATGCTTCAAGTAAGCATCCTCAGCTGACAACTCCTCTTTTTTGTCAACTCTGTGGCTTTCAAGGTCATCTTTAATGTGTGTGAACCTGCCAAGCAATAGAGATACAAATTGCTCGAGAGATGAAGAGGTCATATCGATTTGTTGTGCTTGTGCCAGCAAACATGCTAAGATACACCAGAGAGCGTTCCGGGCTTGGTTATCATCAGAGACCAGTGGAAGAATGTCAAAGAGGCCCTCCAGGAAGGGTAAATCTGAATCCATAAACCAGAGTGTGGTAATAGTGTGAATATAAACATGGTTTTAAATTGTAAGATGCATTGTTCATAAATGTGACCCACCATGAGAGAGCCTAGGCACAATATGCTTTCCATCTGACAAAATATTTGCTAATACGATAACCACAGAAGCGCAATAGCTTGTAACCTGCAGCAGAGTTAATATATAATCAGTAGGAGCCTGGGATCTCTGAAGCAGAGTTTGCAAATTTAACACCATTAACATATTTTTGTCGCATATTAAATATATAGAACTTTAGGTATCTCACAGAGTATAAAATATTCAAGAAGCAAGAAAATTACTGATAGTGGAAAAAAGAGAACTTCATATTTATGAACAATACAGGTTGGTATCTTGGTGGGTCAAGTAGTCATGTTGCGTTTCATCTCTAGTCTACCCCAACTTGCTTGAGACTAAAAGACTTTGCTGTTATTGTATACAGGTTAGCTTCTTACGCTGAAACAATGAAATTACGAAAGAGGCAGGACGCAAGAGCATCAAACCAGACTGTACATGATGAACAAGACATGGTGAAATAAATGAAATGGGAGCTCACCTCAAATTTATCAGGTAACTTAACTATGCTTTCAAGCACTTGAATCAGCTGATCGCTTTGTGACATCACTCCTGAACAGCTGTCTATGGCAGATAATTCTTCAATGAAATTAAGGATCAAATCAAGAGAATCTGACCTGAAATTTGTTCATAAAGTGTATAATGATAATACTGCATTGCTGTCCCAGGTTGTTAGCTCAAAATTAAACTAATAAAGCTAATAACAAGGACAAACGACTACAACTGTCACAGAATTATGCATCAAGATTAAAAGCAAAATTAGAATACAAGTGTACAATTCTCACATCAATCTATAAGAAAATAAGAAATGCCTTCAACCCAGACAAGGGACCTTAGAGGCTTGTGGAAATGCTTTAAGTTTTGGATTTTGGTTGGAGCATAAAATCCTCATATATAGATCTTCATAACATCGGATAATCATACGGGTCGTTCTTATTAATGAATAAATCCCCCCTTTTTTGGTGAAAGGTTGAGGTTACCAAGAACAAAATTCAATATGTGCAAATATTATGTCATGAAATGAGGATATACTGAAGTTGGTCCATTGCACAGGAATACTTCTCACCATACCTGTCTAATTTACCCTCATTTGATAACTTTTCAATCTCACTTGCTAATAGACTGATAGTGTGGTTAATCAAACCCACTTTTATCAATGGCTGAAGAAGAATGGCGGTCACATCTTGATTATCAATGACAGTTGACAGAAAGTCTATGACCTGCAACCAACAATTTAGCCAAAAAAGAAGAGAAACCACAATTTTGACCTTTTAGTAAGCAAGCTCCAGAACATAAAAAATCAGATGTCCTGAGATAGTTTCAGCTGAACCCCATAACAGTAAGGTAACAACAATTTTGTCTAATGGCTAAAAGTTATATAAAATCAAGTATGCAAATACATACTAGTTCATAGACTGTAAAATCACTGCATTTCCACACTATAGCTACAAAGTTGAAATCACATTGTTAAATCTTTAGACACTCTAGGATAGTAATATATAGTGCAACTGAAATTTGGGAAATACAGTGATTTTACAGTCTATGAACTAGTATGTATTTGCATACTTGATTTTATATAACTTTTAGCCATTAGACAAAATTGTTGTTACCTTACTGTTATGGGGTTCAGCTGAAACTATCTCAGGACATCTGATTTTTTATGTTCTGGAGCTTGCTTACTAAAAGGTCAAAATTGTGGTTTCTCTTCTTTTTTGGCTAAATTGTTGGTTGCAGGTCATAGACTTTCTGTCAACTGTCATTGATAATCAAGATGTGACCGCCATTCTTCTTCAGCCATTGATAAAAGTGGGTTTGATTAACCACACTATCAGTCTATTAGCAAGTGAGATTGAAAAGTTATCAAATGAGGGTAAATTAGACAGGTATGGTGAGAAGTATTCCTGTGCAATGGACCAACTTCAGTATATCCTCATTTCATGACATAATATTTGCACATATTGAATTTTGTTCTTGGTAACCTCAACCTTTCACCAAAAAAGGGGGGATTTATTCATTAATAAGAACGACCCGTATGATTATCCGATGTTATGAAGATCTATATATGAGGATTTTATGCTCCAACCAAAATCCAAAACTTAAAGCATTTCCACAAGCCTCTAAGGTCCCTTGTCTGGGTTGAAGGCATTTCTTATTTTCTTATAGATTGATGTGAGAATTGTACACTTGTATTCTAATTTTGCTTTTAATCTTGATGCATAATTCTGTGACAGTTGTAGTCGTTTGTCCTTGTTATTAGCTTTATTAGTTTAATTTTGAGCTAACAACCTGGGACAGCAATGCAGTATTATCATTATACACTTTATGAACAAATTTCAGGTCAGATTCTCTTGATTTGATCCTTAATTTCATTGAAGAATTATCTGCCATAGACAGCTGTTCAGGAGTGATGTCACAAAGCGATCAGCTGATTCAAGTGCTTGAAAGCATAGTTAAGTTACCTGATAAATTTGAGGTGAGCTCCCATTTCATTTATTTCACCATGTCTTGTTCATCATGTACAGTCTGGTTTGATGCTCTTGCGTCCTGCCTCTTTCGTAATTTCATTGTTTCAGCGTAAGAAGCTAACCTGTATACAATAACAGCAAAGTCTTTTAGTCTCAAGCAAGTTGGGGTAGACTAGAGATGAAACGTAACATGACTACTTGACCCACCAAGATACCAACCTGTATTGTTCATAAATATGAAGTTCTCTTTTTTCCACTATCAGTAATTTTCTTGCTTCTTGAATATTTTATACTCTGTGAGATACCTAAAGTTCTATATATTTAATATGCGACAAAAATATGTTAATGGTGTTAAATTTGCAAACTCTGCTTCAGAGATCCCAGGCTCCTACTGATTATATATTAACTCTGCTGCAGGTTACAAGCTATTGCGCTTCTGTGGTTATCGTATTAGCAAATATTTTGTCAGATGGAAAGCATATTGTGCCTAGGCTCTCTCATGGTGGGTCACATTTATGAACAATGCATCTTACAATTTAAAACCATGTTTATATTCACACTATTACCACACTCTGGTTTATGGATTCAGATTTACCCTTCCTGGAGGGCCTCTTTGACATTCTTCCACTGGTCTCTGATGATAACCAAGCCCGGAACGCTCTCTGGTGTATCTTAGCATGTTTGCTGGCACAAGCACAACAAATCGATATGACCTCTTCATCTCTCGAGCAATTTGTATCTCTATTGCTTGGCAGGTTCACACACATTAAAGATGACCTTGAAAGCCACAGAGTTGACAAAAAAGAGGAGTTGTCAGCTGAGGATGCTTACTTGAAGCATGGGGTATCCGCATCTGTATCCTTCATTCCCAACAAAATAACTTGCTTTTATTTTCCTGAGAAAAAAAATCATAACGGCTTCATGGAGATATAGAAGTATTTATTCACTTTCTCAAATTTAACACGTCAAACATGGCGAACCATATTGGAGCAGCACCACATTGCATTTCCTATCCTAAAAATAATCAACAGCTCAGGGCGATCTGCTGTGTCATGGAGAGGTGGATTGTGGAGAAGTCCTCCCTGGGCGAAGACGACGCCTCACTGATTGAAAGCACCCTTGAAGATGCTAGACATCTTCTGAACTACTGCCAGAATTATGATCTGTAGCTTGCTTACTGCAACTTTAGTGGACATAGCTGACCTGTGAGTGTGAGGTTGCAGTCCGCGACTGCTTAACCGTAGAAAGTCGTTTAAGTACTAATGTTGCTGTAGAGGACAACAGTGCTATGGAGTACTCAGTTGTTAAGCTAGTTTGGAGTAACATTTATATGTCAATTTGCATTGCTGTTGCCTGTAGCATGGGATATAGGGGTTATATATATTCTGCAGCTCCCATATGGATGCTGATAAATGGCTGAACGTGGCACAGATGAAGTTCCTCGTGGAAGATGATGTCATGTACATAAACTATTTTTACTGGCAGTAAAAATTGATGGTTTGGCCAAGTCAACCGTCAGTGTGAATGGATTTCTACTGCTGCTTTAGCAATTGCCAGTAGAAATCAATTACTAAAAAACAGCATGAAAAAATAGGGGAAACATTGCACCCGAGCCCACACCACCAAGGGCCCTAAAATAAAGGCTCTCCTCGCTTTTCTTCTTCGTCTCCGTCGTGCTGGCTGGCGCACACGCCGTAGTGTACCACCATTCCATGGCCATGGCCCATGCAAGGCAAATACTCCTACACTACATGTATGCATGTTTCACGCCACGCTCTCGGGTCGGGGGCTCAAAACTTTATTTTCCACCACTGGCACTGCCACAGTGCCACCAGAGCCTGCCACTGCGAGCGATTCTGCCCTGAAACAAGGACGGACTGGGCCGGGCCCCGCTGCCACACACGCCGTGCGAATGCGACGAGGGCCGGGCCCAGCCACGCGCCTCCATTCCATTCCGCTCTAGCGGCCGTCCTCGAACTCTGCTCCGGGCCGGCCGGAGAGGGGGAGAGGAAGAGGGAGAGAGGGAGACGGAGTGGATGCGACGAACGGCAGATATTTTGTTCCGTCAGAAGCGAATAGGAGGTAAGAAGCGATCTACACGTCGAAGCGGCGATCCAACGGCCGAAAACAATTCTGCTAACGTAGACGGCGTAGCTGCTGCTGAAACCTAGCAGTATTGTAGGGGTTAAATTTCGTTGCTTTGGTACCCAAGTTCGGACTTCTGGGGCGTGAAAAGAAAAATAGTGATTAAAAGCAAGAGACGATAACTATGCATGAGAGAGTTCAAGCCGTAAAAGAAGACGACAAAGCTTCGTGGATTGCAAGTGAAAATTGCTTCTCCTCTTCAACAACGATAGCCCAATTTCTAATTCTCGCAGTCGCAGTGGTGCCAAAAAAAAA
>JAHUYU010002045.1:0-21953 GCA_030439765.1 Tripidium arundinaceum
ATGGGCTATCTTATTCTCACTGGCGGGTATCGAGGTACCCATTGTTTTCTCTTAGGGCGGGCATCGAAGTGCCCATTGTTTTCTCTCTTCTTTTTTTTTCTCTTTTATGCATCATGCTCTTTGGCATGTTTCTTTTTTCTCATGCACTTTGGCATGGTTTTTTTAGCATAGCCCATACTCTTTTGGCACATGAATATTTTTGGAGAGAGAATTATAATAATTGGAGCATTTTTAGTAAACGAACAAAATGAATTGCGTAACTCTTAGTGTAAGAGTCAGCACTTTATTTGTGGGTGTACGTGTGTCTTGATCATGGGTGCATGACAAGAATCTCTCAAGGGTCACAACAATTTGACAAAGCTCAACATGATAACAAGCAGCATATGTTTCATGGTTTTGCAATGTGTAATATCATATGGCTTTGGTAGGATATCTCATCATTGAGGAGAAGTATTGCTATAATTTTTGAAGTTTTAGCAAAACAGAAATTCTCCAAGAGCTTACATAGAAAAGATAGGATTTCTTTAGTCTTTACCATATCTCACTTCACAACAACTTAGTTGACATGTTTTCCTAATAGAGATAGATCCACAAGTAACAAGTGTATGAACTAGAAATAAAGTTTATGCCGGCCAATCTTTATAAAGTCAAGTTCATAATTTGGCAAGATTTTTATTTCTCATTTTAAGTTTGATTGATATGTTTGGCATTTTTTTTGAACAAAATCAAACTTATAGGAGCAAAGCATGGGTGAGAAAATGGAGTGCAAACCAGTGTGCCCGAGAAAAAGCATGGTAGGGTTGGGTCCCCCACACTTGGACTTTTATGTCATTCGACACTAAAAGCCAAGTGTGAATGTTGGAGCATCTCCTTAATGTGTATTATGGCACCCATGTTTCTAGACATCGTTCATCCTTCGTTCCTGTAATTGTTAGTGACCAAGAATACCCGAAGGGAACTTGTCTAGCACCAAATTTTTTGTTTATTGTGGGAGAAAAGGAGGTCATAACTTTATTATAAAGAAAATATAAGTCTAAGTTAAAACGAGTTTATTATGCAAAACAATTTATTATTATTATTATTATTATTATTATTATTATTATTATTATTATTATTATTATTGAAGAAATCTAGTCACTGAAAAGTGATATTTTTTATCATTATAATTTTTTAGATGACTTTATCATGGTGAGCAAGGCATATAGGTAAAACAAGGTAGAAACAACCAAGATGAAATCAATGAATGAAGCATGTCATGAGATGCTTTAGAGAAAGCTCACCCCCACACTTGAATTTTGCGACATGCAAAATCAAGTTTGGATGATAGCACTCTCCGTTGATTGTGCTTCATTGTTGGAATAATGTTTTGTTAGATTTACCTTTGCGTTTCTGTCCTTTGTTCTTTTTGCTCAAACCTGAAAGGTTAGTGACAAAAATACCCAAAGGAGCAATTCCGCAAATATGTCCTTAAGCTCATTTTCAAAAGTCATGTTATTATTATTTTTATTTATTTTTTTTATTTATTATTTTTAACTTTTTATAAAGCACATTTTTTATTTATAGGAAAAAACTTTTAATAATTAGAAAAAATGATATTCTTGGTTTTTTTAGAAATGTTGATGCATATGCAAAATTTTAAATATGAGATTTGAAACTTAGAAATGCATTGAATTTAAATATGTGATAACTAACGATTTACCTTCGGCAAGGGCTCACCGTTTTAAGTCCGTTGAGCAGGACTTCTCCATTGAATTTAGCTTGATTTCGCGTTATCCAATCGCGGAGATGAGCAAATGGATAGTTGCACTTCTTGTTTTCACCATGCCATTGTGATCTTCATGTGGGTAAGTCCTTGAGATGATTTCATAACGGAGATAAATCAAGACTTATTTGGTGAATGTTGAATAAACAAAGGTGTTGAATCTAAAAAAAGGGGTTCCCTTTGCTAACTGAACTTGAATATCAACTTTTCATTTGCCTAGAGGAAAACCCTAAGCACATAACATCAACCATTATTGTTTCAAAACCTTTGTGAATCCCCTCGGGTATGTATGGTCCACTAACCTTTGCAGGGATGAAACCTTGATCAAAAGGAAGGTGAAACATACACCTTCAAGCGCAACACACTCCCGCCCAGCCAAAACCACATGAAGATCACAATGGCATGGTGAAAACAAGAAGTGCAACTATCCATTTGCTCATCTCCGCGATTGGATAACGCGAAATCAAGCTAAATTCAATGGAGAAGTCCTGCTCAACGGACTTAAAACGGTGAGCCCTTGCCGAAGGTAAATCGTTAGTTATCACATATTTAAATTCAATGCATTTCTAAGTTTCAAATCTCATATTTAAAATTTTGCATATGCATCAACATTTCTAAAAAAAACCAAGAATATCATTTTTTCTAATTATTAAAAGTTTTTTCCTATAAATAAAAAATGTGCTTTATAAAAAGTTAAAAATAATAAATAAAAAAAATAAATAAAAATAATAATAACATGACTTTTGAAAATGAGCTTAAGGACATATTTGCGGAATTGCTCCTTTGGGTATTTTTGTCACTAACCTTTCAGGTTTGAGCAAAAAGAACAAAGGACAGAAACGCAAAGGTAAATCTAACAAAACATTATTCCAACAATGAAGCACAATCAACGGAGAGTGCTATCATCCAAACTTGATTTTGCATGTCGCAAAATTCAAGTGTGGGGGTGAGCTTTCTCTAAAGCATCTCATGACATGCTTCATTCATTGATTTCATCTTGGTTGTTTCTACCTTGTTTTACCTATATGCCTTGCTCACCATGATAAAGTCATGTTATTATTATTTTTATTTATTTTTTTTATTTATTATTTTTTAACTTTTTATAAAGCACATTTTTTATTTATAGGAAAAAACTTTTAATAATTAGAAAAAATGATATTCTTGGTTTTTTTTAGAAATGTTGATGCATATGCAAAATTTTAAATATGAGATTTGAAACTTAGAAATGCATTGAATTTAAATATGTGATAACTAACGATTTACCTTCGGCAAGGGCTCACCGTTTTAAGTCCGTTGAGCAGGACTTCTCCATTGAATTTAGCTTGATTTCGCGTTATCCAATCGCGGAGATGAGCAAATGGATAGTTGCACTTCTTGTTTTCACCATGCCATTGTGATCTTCATGTGGTTTTGGCTGGGCGGGAGTGTGTTGCGCTTGAAGGTGTATGTTTCACCTTCCTTTTGATCAAGGTTTCATCCCTGCAAAGGTTAGTGGACCATACATACCCGAGGGGATTCACAAAGGTTTTGAAACAATAATGGTTGATGTTATGTGCTTAGGGTTTTCCTCTAGGCAAATGAAAAGTTGATATTCAAGTTCAGTTAGCAAAGGGAACCCCTTTTTTTAGATTCAACACCTTTGTTTATTCAACATTCACCAAATAAGTCTTGATTTATCTCCGTTATGAAATCATCTCAAGGACTTACCCACATGAAGATCACAATGGCATGGTGAAAACAAGAAGTGCAACTATCCATTTGCTCATCTCCGCGATTGGATAACGCGAAATCAAGCTAAATTCAATGGAGAAGTCCTGCTCAACGGACTTAAAACGGTGAGCCCTTGCCGAAGGTAAATCGTTAGTTATCACATATTTAAATTCAATGCATTTCTAAGTTTCAAATCTCATATTTAAAATTTTGCATATGCATCAACATTTCTAAAAAAAACCAAGAATATCATTTTTTCTAATTATTAAAAGTTTTTTCCTATAAATAAAAAATGTGCTTTATAAAAAGTTAAAAATAATAAATAAAAAAAATAAATAAAAATAATAATAACATGACTTTTGAAAATGAGCTTAAGGACATATTTGCGGAATTGCTCCTTTGGGTATTTTTGTCACTAACCTTTCAGGTTTGAGCAAAAAGAACAAAGGACAGAAACGCAAAGGTAAATCTAACAAAACATTATTCCAACAATGAAGCACAATCAACGGAGAGTGCTATCATCCAAACTTGATTTTGCATGTCGCAAAATTCAAGTGTGGGGGTGAGCTTTCTCTAAAGCATCTCATGACATGCTTCATTCATTGATTTCATCTTGGTTGTTTCTACCTTGTTTTACCTATATGCCTTGCTCACCATGATAAAGTCATCTAAAAAATTATAATGATAAAAAATATCACTTTTCAGTGACTAGATTTCTTCAATAATAATAATAATAAATAAATAATAAATAAATAATAATAATAATAATAATAATAATAAATTGTTTTGCATAATAAACTCGTTTTAACTTAGACTTATATTTTCTTTATAAAGTCAAGTTCATAATTTGGCAAGATTTTTATTTCTCATTTTAAGTTTGATTGATATGTTTGGCATTTTTTTTGAACAAAATCAAACTTATAGGAGCAAAGCATGGGTGAGAAAATGGAGTGCAAACCAGTGTGCCCGAGAAAAAGCATGGTAGGGTTGGGTCCCCCACACTTGGACTTTTATGTCATTCGACACTAAAAGCCAAGTGTGAATGTTGGAGCATCTCCTTAATGTGTATTATGGCACCCATGTTTCTAGACATCGTTCATCCTTCGTTCCTGTAATTGTTAGTGACCAAGAATACCCGAAGGGAACTTGTCTAGCACCAAATTTTTTGTTTATTGTGGGAGAAAAGGAGGTCATAACTTTATTATAAAGAAAATATAAGTCTAAGTTAAAACGAGTTTATTATGCAAAACAATTTATTATTATTATTATTATTATTATTATTATTATTATTATTATTATTATTATTATTGAAGAAATCTAGTCACTGAAAAGTGATATTTTTTATCATTATAATTTTTTAGATGACTTTATCATGGTGAGCAAGGCATATAGGTAAAACAAGGTAGAAACAACCAAGATGAAATCAATGAATGAAGCATGTCATGAGATGCTTTAGAGAAAGCTCACCCCCACACTTGAATTTTGCGACATGCAAAATCAAGTTTGGATGATAGCACTCTCCGTTGATTGTGCTTCATTGTTGGAATAATGTTTTGTTAGATTTACCTTTGCGTTTCTGTCCTTTGTTCTTTTTGCTCAAACCTGAAAGGTTAGTGACAAAAATACCCAAAGGAGCAATTCCGCAAATATGTCCTTAAGCTCATTTTCAAAAGTCATGTTATTATTATTTTTATTTATTTTTTTTATTTATTATTTTTAACTTTTTATAAAGCACATTTTTTATTTATAGGAAAAAACTTTTAATAATTAGAAAAAATGATATTCTTGGTTTTTTTTAGAAATGTTGATGCATATGCAAAATTTTAAATATGAGATTTGAAACTTAGAAATGCATTGAATTTAAATATGTGATAACTAACGATTTACCTTCGGCAAGGGCTCACCGTTTTAAGTCCGTTGAGCAGGACTTCTCCATTGAATTTAGCTTGATTTCGCGTTATCCAATCGCGGAGATGAGCAAATGGATAGTTGCACTTCTTGTTTTCACCATGCCATTGTGATCTTCATGTGGGTAAGTCCTTGAGATGATTTCATAACGGAGATAAATCAAGACTTATTTGGTGAATGTTGAATAAACAAAGGTGTTGAATCTAAAAAAAGGGGTTCCCTTTGCTAACTGAACTTGAATATCAACTTTTCATTTGCCTAGAGGAAAACCCTAAGCACATAACATCAACCATTATTGTTTCAAAACCTTTGTGAATCCCCTCGGGTATGTATGGTCCACTAACCTTTGCAGGGATGAAACCTTGATCAAAAGGAAGGTGAAACATACACCTTCAAGCGCAACACACTCCCGCCCAGCCAAAACCACATGAAGATCACAATGGCATGGTGAAAACAAGAAGTGCAACTATCCATTTGCTCATCTCCGCGATTGGATAACGCGAAATCAAGCTAAATTCAATGGAGAAGTCCTGCTCAACGGACTTAAAACGGTGAGCCCTTGCCGAAGGTAAATCGTTAGTTATCACATATTTAAATTCAATGCATTTCTAAGTTTCAAATCTCATATTTAAAATTTTGCATATGCATCAACATTTCTAAAAAAAACCAAGAATATCATTTTTTCTAATTATTAAAAGTTTTTTCCTATAAATAAAAAATGTGCTTTATAAAAAGTTAAAAAATAATAAATAAAAAAAATAAATAAAAATAATAATAACATGACTTTATCATGGTGAGCAAGGCATATAGGTAAAACAAGGTAGAAACAACCAAGATGAAATCAATGAATGAAGCATGTCATGAGATGCTTTAGAGAAAGCTCACCCCCACACTTGAATTTTGCGACATGCAAAATCAAGTTTGGATGATAGCACTCTCCGTTGATTGTGCTTCATTGTTGGAATAATGTTTTGTTAGATTTACCTTTGCGTTTCTGTCCTTTGTTCTTTTTGCTCAAACCTGAAAGGTTAGTGACAAAAATACCCAAAGGAGCAATTCCGCAAATATGTCCTTAAGCTCATTTTCAAAAGTCATGTTATTATTATTTTTATTTATTTTTTTTATTTATTATTTTTAACTTTTTATAAAGCACATTTTTTATTTATAGGAAAAAACTTTTAATAATTAGAAAAAATGATATTCTTGGTTTTTTTTAGAAATGTTGATGCATATGCAAAATTTTAAATATGAGATTTGAAACTTAGAAATGCATTGAATTTAAATATGTGATAACTAACGATTTACCTTCGGCAAGGGCTCACCGTTTTAAGTCCGTTGAGCAGGACTTCTCCATTGAATTTAGCTTGATTTCGCGTTATCCAATCGCGGAGATGAGCAAATGGATAGTTGCACTTCTTGTTTTCACCATGCCATTGTGATCTTCATGTGGTTTTGGCTGGGCGGGAGTGTGTTGCGCTTGAAGGTGTATGTTTCACCTTCCTTTTGATCAAGGTTTCATCCCTGCAAAGGTTAGTGGACCATACATACCCGAGGGGATTCACAAAGGTTTTGAAACAATAATGGTTGATGTTATGTGCTTAGGGTTTTCCTCTAGGCAAATGAAAAGTTGATATTCAAGTTCAGTTAGCAAAGGGAACCCCTTTTTTTAGATTCAACACCTTTGTTTATTCAACATTCACCAAATAAGTCTTGATTTATCTCCGTTATGAAATCATCTCAAGGACTTACCCACATGAAGATCACAATGGCATGGTGAAAACAAGAAGTGCAACTATCCATTTGCTCATCTCCGCGATTGGATAACGCGAAATCAAGCTAAATTCAATGGAGAAGTCCTGCTCAACGGACTTAAAACGGTGAGCCCTTGCCGAAGGTAAATCGTTAGTTATCACATATTTAAATTCAATGCATTTCTAAGTTTCAAATCTCATATTTAAAATTTTGCATATGCATCAACATTTCTAAAAAAAACCAAGAATATCATTTTTTCTAATTATTAAAAGTTTTTTCCTATAAATAAAAAATGTGCTTTATAAAAAGTTAAAAATAATAAATAAAAAAAATAAATAAAAATAATAATAACATGACTTTTGAAAATGAGCTTAAGGACATATTTGCGGAATTGCTCCTTTGGGTATTTTTGTCACTAACCTTTCAGGTTTGAGCAAAAAGAACAAAGGACAGAAACGCAAAGGTAAATCTAACAAAACATTATTCCAACAATGAAGCACAATCAACGGAGAGTGCTATCATCCAAACTTGATTTTGCATGTCGCAAAATTCAAGTGTGGGGGTGAGCTTTCTCTAAAGCATCTCATGACATGCTTCATTCATTGATTTCATCTTGGTTGTTTCTACCTTGTTTTACCTATATGCCTTGCTCACCATGATAAAGTCATCTAAAAAATTATAATGATAAAAAATATCACTTTTCAGTGACTAGATTTCTTCAATAATAATAATAATAATAATAATAATAATAATAATAATAATAATAATAATAATAAATTGTTTTGCATAATAAACTCGTTTTAACTTAGACTTATATTTTCTTTATAATAAAGTTATGACCTCCTTTTCTCCCACAATAAACAAAAAATTTGGTGCTAGACAAGTTCCCTTCGGGTATTCTTGGTCACTAACAATTACAGGAACGAAGGATGAACGATGTCTAGAAACATGGGTGCCATAATACACATTAAGGAGATGCTCCAACATTCACACTTGGCTTTTAGTGTCGAATGACATAAAAGTCCAAGTGTGGGGGACCCAACCCTACCATGCTTTTTCTCGGGCACACTGGTTTGCACTCCATTTTCTCACCCATGCTTTGCTCCTATAAGTTTGATTTTGTTCAAAAAAAATGCCAAACATATCAATCAAACTTAAAATGAGAAATAAAAATCTTGCCAAATTATGAACTTGACTTTATAAAGATTGGCCGGCATAAACTTTATTTCTAGTTCATACACTTGTTACTTGTGGATCTATCTCTATTAGGAAAACATGTCAACTAAGTTGTTGTGAAGTGAGATATGGTAAAGACTAAAGAAATCCTATCTTTTCTATGTAAGCTCTTGGAGAATTTCTGTTTTGCTAAAACTTCAAAAATTATAGCAATACTTCTCCTCAATGATGAGATATCCTACCAAAGCCATATGATATTACACATTGCAAAACCATGAAACATATGCTGCTTGTTATCATGTTGAGCTTTGTCAAATTGTTGTGACCCTTGAGAGATTCTTGTCATGCACCCATGATCAAGACACACGTACACCCACAAATAAAGTGCTGACTCTTACACTAAGAGTTACGCAATTCATTTTGTTCGTTTACTAAAAATGCTCCAATTATTATAATTCTCTCTCCAAAAATATTCATGTGCCAAAAGAGTATGGGCTATGCTAAAAAAACCATGCCAAAGTGCATGAGAAAAAAGAAACATGCCAAAGAGCATGATGCATAAAAGAGAAAAAAAAAGAAGAGAGAAAACAATGGGCACTTCGATGCCCGCCCTAAGAGAAAACAATGGGTACCTCGATACCCGCCAGTGAGAATAAGATAGCCCATACTCTCAGAAGCACTTTCAAAATAAAAAGAGAGAGAGAGAGAGTCATCATCAGAGGAGTACAAAAAAAAGTAATATATGATCCATTTCCACACACTTGCACATCTTGATCAAAGTGTATGGCTTGCATCTCCTTGGATCCGGTTTTTGACTTAGCAATATTATGTGATGCAAGTATGCCTCTCTTTTCATCCCTACCCAAAGCTCCACATAAGCCTTTTTAGAAGTAGGATGGAAAAGAAGGCAATTTCAAAAGCCTTTGGTAAGGACTATACACATTGAGAGACTTGAGAGTACCATTCGAGGAGAAGTATGTGCTATGTTTTCAATTTCAAAAATACAAAAACTCCAAGTATGCTTCATAGAGGGAAAGTGATGACTTGGTGTCACAGCCGTTCCACTTTTCAACCACTCAAGACGACATGGTAGATACTTCAAAAATCCACAGGTATAAGGAATGACATGGAATAACTTTTATGCTAGCATCATATATTTTGAAGTCATACTTCATAGTTACATATACCTTTGCTCGAGGACGAGCAAAGAACAAGTGTGGGGGAGCTTGTTGGCGGTCCTTATCGATCAAATCCGACCGCCAATTAAGTTGCAAAAAGAGGAGAAATTGACAAACTTAATCACATATGCATTTACTATTAACCAAGTTCCACATGTATTTGGAGAACATTATTTATGCAGGTCACAAACACAAATACATGGAAGATTTCACCAAAAGGCACTTTCCAACACTGATTTGCGCAAAGGAATAAAGGAGACGCCCACTAAATCAACCCAAAATGGGCAAGGCCCCATGGGGCAGCGTTCCAAGACCGGCCCATGGCCTGCCACGCAAAGGCGGTGGTCAAGGGCCGGCCGCTCCTAGGGGCGGCCGCTCCCCTCCTGGCGCCTCCTGGCCTCTCCTTTGACGTGGCGGTGGCATGCCTCCATGCAATGGCGGTGCAACCCTGCCTCTACCAAAAATAGCATCGAACCACCGCCTTGGCTCCTGCATAAATAGGGGGGTAGCCCCCCTCTCTCAACACACACCACAAGGGCTCTCCTCACTCTATTTGCCAAGATGTAAAAGTAGTATAGGATTAGAGAGATGCTAAAGTTCCGGAAGAGCCCTCGGAGTTCCGGTATAATCTTATATCGGTCCTTTGTAAGACTCAAGTATTTCATATATTTATCTTCTCCAATTACTGAAATGTCCTTCATGGTTATCTAATTTATGCCTTAGTGGTTTAGCTTATCATGGTTAAGTGTAGTGTTTTACACCTTGGCATGGGATCTCCATTCGACCGAATGCTCTTGTTTTTACATGAGACTAGAGTAGTAATCGATAGTGTAGACGTGGTGTCTAGACTATAGGTTACCTGAGTTTGCGCCCAACCCCACGGATAGCTGTGGTAGCCCCAGAGGTGACAGCTCCGACCAGGCCTTTGCATTCCACCATGTTCGGGTTGGTGTTTTCGTAGAGCTTTTGGCAGCCTGACCCCGATCACCCCTTCCCAGTCTTTTTGAGGATCGGAAAGGAACTGCTGCTCCGAAGTGCCATGGTGTGATTGCTATGTTGAACCTTTGCTTAGTTAATCCCTCTGGTATGAACTAGAATAGAACCACAGTAATGGAGAAGTAAATAGGAACCTTGAACTCTCCGGTTGTCCTCCCAGCTTAGCCTGTCTACTCTTCTATCTTATCATGGATTTCTCCTGTGTGTGTCATTTATCCATCGCTCCTATCTTATCATTTACCCCCACATTAGTCTAGTCGGTACACCAGTTAGTGGATACATGATGGTCAACTATCGAAGTCTTTAACCATTGCTTCCCTGAGGATAAATACGATACCCTGGAATACTCCTGGGTGAAAGCTACAACGGTATCCGTGCACTTGCGGATTTCTCTGTTTGTGTTAACAAATACCAACAAGCTTTCTAGCGTCGTTGCCGGGGATGAATTCTATTTCTATTCTTGGTCGTGACGCTAAGAAATGCCAACAGTAGCTATGGCCTAAGCCTTGGAGTGAAGCCCAAATGTGGTGTGCTCTTCCTTGGTGTGTTGTTGTGAGGAGGGAGGTCGCCTCCTTTTATAGGTGTAGAGGAGGGGGTTGATTCCTTGGAATATTCATGATCCCCTCATAAAACCACCAAACCGACGTCTAGATACATTGCACCTGGACCAAACCTTGGGAACCGCCTTTGGAATGTCGGTAAGAAGCAGCCCACGCAAGATGGGGCCGATTCAGCCAGCTTGGGGGTGCGGACGCACCCTGGCTAGGCCCAAACGCGCCCATCTTTGGTGGGTTGCCTCTTGTGAGCATTGTGACTTGGCCCATGGGGGTTTGGCACGGAGTTGAGGTGATTTGCTTCGGTTATGGGCTTGTTCTCCCCTTGTTTGGGCCCTGATTCTTCTGGTGATTGGGCCTCTTTCCTTTGGGCTTGCGTAAAAATGGTATTTATGCTTGTTCCTTTGCACATTCTTAGTCCTTTATGTGCATTTCCACAAATGCTCTCCTGCGAATGGTCAAACACAAAAACTTGTGGAAATTGTTTGTTTTAAAGCACTATTTCTAAGTTTGGTGTCTGTGTGCTAGGATTTTATGCTAGTGTTGGTGGTTATTTTTAGGACTTAAGGATTGCCAACAAGCTCCCCCAAACTTATCCCTTTGCTTGTCCTCGAGCAAAGCTTAGAGATAACAGTTGTTGACGGTCCTTAAGTATCAAAATTAACCGTCAACTAGACATGGAAAAAGACCTATATGCAACCAACATCTAGACTTAGGGTTTTATTTGACAGAATTCCATGAGTTTTGGTGTTTGTCTATTTCTGCAGGGGGTTATCAGAGAATATGGAGGAATGGCCTACATGTCATGATTACATAGAGATATTAAAGCCTGCGGTAATTTTTCGTAAACTATTGGACCAAAGAAGCAACTGGGCCGAGCCGGAGGGCAAGCGGAGCCCAGCCCAAGGCGCCCGCCCTAGGGCCTAGGGCGCCCGCCCTACCCTGGCGGCCAATCACAACAAGTCTCACGGATTATGCTCCACCGACCTCAAGGATTAAGGAAAACCGTGCGATCAAGGTCAGTTTGATCCGACGGCTGACGTTCATTTGGAGGGCCTATATAAGCAAGCCCCTGACCCCTAGAGGAGGAGCCCTCTCTCATTATTATTCATTCATCTCAAGAGGAGAAGCCCCTGATCAAGCTCTAGAGCCACCACATCAACTAGATCTCTAGTTTAGAATTAGCTACATAGGATTAGAAACTAGAAGGAGTCAATCTTCGATTGGTTTCCGGATCTGTCAAGAGGATTCTTCGTAATTTCTCTATTTGTTCTTCATTGTTCATCTTTGTTCTTCATTATATGAATATGACTTTGCTCTATTTCATTATATTGATTATGACTTTGCTCTATTTGATTATGTTCTCAATTATATCGTTCTTAGTTTATCATGATTATATGCTTGGCTTAGTTAGATTGGAATTATATACATGTTTAGGATCGTATAGCATTTATCCATCAGATCAATGGGTAAATGATAGATATTGTGTAAGCATGGTGCCTATACTGTATTTATCTGCGATTGTACCCTATATGCCGGATCGTGAGGTAGTTCGCGGGAATGACATCGCCGTTGAGTCTTATATAGTCCTCCTCCCGTGTATAGGACAAGCAGAGCAGAATTATTATGGGGAAGTGATTGCTATGTTTCTCATCTTCCTTAGGAATCTCACTATGCATGAGCGTAATCTTCTTGTCTTGCAATGATTGCCAAGTATAATTGCACTAATTATGATATGCTAGACTTTATAGTTAGAATGACTTAGGAAATATTCTTGTAGTTCATCCTAGTACCATGCTAATGTCTTGCTAGAATATCTGTTGAGGTGCTTATCATTATTTTATGTGGCTAGTTATGCTGATCAGTTATTTATCTTTTGTCACTATTCATATTTTATCTATATTTTATGTGACACTTACCCTGTATTGATTGAGATAGATGAACATCCTCTATTACACATGCAATGATACTCATTCCTCATTCATTTCCACCACCATCATTAGTAAATCCCTTCCCAGTGGTAAAAATATAAATAACGATACCTAGAATACTCCTGGTTAAAATGCTACATCGGTATTATCTGTGCGCTTGCAGATGCCCATTTATTTATTTAGTAGAAGAGCAATTGCATATTTCAATACCGCGTCTCTCATGTCATGCTGGGGATGACAACTTGGCTTAAGTGGCATGAGAGATAGGTTTGGCATTTTTGGCGCCGTTATCATTTTTGGTAATGACGTTAAGAATACCCAACAACAGTAATCACGAGCATAACACCCTAAGATAGCTTACATGAAAGTTATTCCAACACATTCTTTACACAAGTGGGATTTGTGGTGTTTTAGCTAACATGTTTCCATGGGTTGTTGAAAAGTGGAGCAGTTCTTGAAACAAAGTCATCTTCCCAATTTCACATCTTTAGCAACTTGGAGTTTTGAAAGTTTTTCTCAAGAAAAGCATAGTTCACTTTATACTCCTCAAATGGCACTATCAAATCACTCAATGATGTATAATTCCTCACCAAGGCATAGCAATGTTTTGCCTTCTTTTATTTTCTCCTACTTCTAAAAAGGTTTATGTGGAGTTTTAGGTAGGGATAAACAAGATAGCATACTTGTATTGCATATGTTGTAAAGTCAAATCAAGGATCCAAGGAGAGAAGTGCCATACTCTTAGATCAAGATGTGCATGTGTGTGGAAATGATATGAATATACTCCTTTTGTAGATATGATCTCTCTTTATGAATTATTATTTTGAGACATGGCTATTGTTGGCGGTTACTAATGACCTATTTCATATCACCAACTTGTATTAAAAGTGGAGAAAAACACAGGTTTTAAATGCATATGTCTTTGATATTCACCTAGTTCCACATGTATTGGAAGATTACTGTTTTGCAGGACTTAAGTGTGGAATTAGTGTAAAACTCGGGAAAATGCGCAATCAACAAAGCGTATTCACACAGCCCAAGATGGAGAATGGGAAGAAGGCCAAATCCACGACGTGAACCAGGGCCAATACCCAACATATAAAGTTGGGCTCAAAATAATCAATTTCATCTTCCCGGCCCAACATAAATGTGGAGAAATCAAGAGAAGGCAATTTCGTGCCCGATCCAAGGTGAATAACTGACATGGAAGAAGTCCAGGCCCATCCAAGAACCCACCAGACGAAGTCGGTGGCGAGAGGGGCCACTAGGGGGTCGGCCGACCCCCTGGTGCGGCCGTCCCCCTGGCACCACCTCTGGCAACCGACCTTCGCGTGGCGGTTCATTGGCGGTTCCTAAGGTCGGTTACGTGGGGTATACGCTTCCTCACCACCTTGGCACAACTTGAAATCCTTCTCACATGAGAATATCAGATAGAGATAGATCAGAAGATTAGAAGATGTAGAACTCCACATTGTATCATTAGATTAGTAGCAAGAGAGGGAAGAGTTGAAGTAGTACCGGAGATCGATTATCTCTTCAAGAGTTCTAGTTCTAGTTCATCTTCAAGAAGGATCGCCGGGCTTGTCGGCTTCTTCTACTTGTACCTCTACGATCTGAGTTCTAGTTGAAGAACAAGGTTCATGTTTATCTTTATTTCAAGTGTTTGATTCATTTGATTCTAGTTATTATTTACTTGTGGGTTCGTCATCTGTTCTAGTAGCAGATATTCTAGTAGATAGGGGCAACCCGGCGCACTACTAGAGTAGTAATTAATAGCATAGACGTGGTGTCTAGGCTAGAGATTACCTTCGTTTGCTGCGTAATCCACGGTAGAGGGGTAGGTGGCAGGTGGTGACAGCCCTGTTCATCCCTTGTATTCCCCCATGCCCGGTTACGGAGTAGAGCTTTACACTGGAGGGACTTGGCAGACCAGGTCTAAGCCAGAGCCTGAAGCAAGTAAATCGTAACTAAAGTCAATTATATTAAATACTTTGTTTAGAGATAAACCTTGTTACTTAATATTAAATCTTCTAGTCAATTGGGAGACTCGTTAGGAATAATTAAGTCATTCGTTCCCTGAGGATTATGATACCTTGAATACTCTAGGTGAAGTGCTACAGCGGTAGTTCCATGCGCTTGCGGAATCTTTCTGCATACGTTAAGAAATACCAACAAGCATTTAAGAACAAGGTTCGTGTTTATCTTTATTTCAAGTGTTTGATTCATTTGATTCTAGTTATTATTTACTTGTGGGTTCGTCGTCTGTTCTAGTAGCAGATATTCTAGTAGATAGGGGCAACCCGGCGCACTACTAGAGTAGTAATTAATAGCATAGACGTGGTGTCTAGGCTAGAGATTACCTTCGTTTGCTGCGTAATCCACGGTAGAGGGGTAGGTGGCAGGTGGTGACAGCCCTGTTCATCCCTTGTATTCCCCCACGCCCGGTTACGGAGTAGAGCTTTACACTGGAGGGACTTGGCAGACCAAGTCTAAGCCAGAGCCTGAAGCAAGTAAATCGTAACTAAAGTCAATTAGATTAAATACTTTGTTTAGAGATAAACCTTGTTACTTAATATTAAATCTTCTAGTCAATTGGGAGACTCGTTAGGAATAATTAAGTCATTCGTTCCCTGAGGATTACGATACCTTAAATACTCTAGGTGAAGTGCTACAGCGGTAGTTCCGTGCGCTTGCAGAATCTTTTTGCATACATTAAGAAATACCAACAGCTATCTGTCTTTTTTTTAACTAAGCATGCGCCTTCATGTGCTCATCATTTTTTTTCCTATACTTGGACCTTCATGTGTCTTTTTTTTCTATACTTGGACCTTCATGTGTCCATATATATATATATTTCTTTTCTTACCTACTTTTGCATAGCCTTTTGTCTCATTAAAACATACTGTAGAGAGAGATCATATTTTTTTAGAGCATAGAGTATTTATTTTGTGGAAATGAAAGACATGTTCTTGCGTGCTTCCAGTGTAGAAGCAACAAATGTATGTGGCGTGTACGTGGTCTTTGATCTTGGGAGATAAATCTCTCAACAAGGGTCAACAATACTTGACCAAACTCAACACAAAAACCAGTAGTGTATGTAGAAAGCTTAAGTCTTGCAAGATGTCATATTTGGCTTTGGTAGGAATTGCTCACCAATTGAGGATTGTGTGACACTATGGTTTTATAATATTTTTATCAAAACAAATTCTCCAAGTACTTTGAATAGAAACGATAGGATTTCTAAGTCAAAACTATATCACACCTCACAACAACTTAGTCAACATAATTGTCCTATCAAAATATTTTCCCGCTAGCATAAGTACAAACTTTATGATCTCTCTCTACAGTATGTTTTAATGAGACAAAAGGCTATGCAAAAGTAGGTAAGAAAAGAAATATATATATATATGGACACATGAAGGTCCAAGTATAGAAAAAAAAGACACATGAAGGTCCAAGTATAGGAAAAAAAATGATGAGCACATGAAGGCGCATGCTTAGTTAAAAAAAAGACAGATAGCTGTTGGTATTTCTTAATGTATGCAAAAAGATTCTGCAAGCGCACGGAACTACCGCTGTAGCACTTCACCTAGAGTATTTAAGGTATCGTAATCCTCAGGGAACGAATGACTTAATTATTCCTAACGAGTCTCCCAATTGACTAGAAGATTTAATATTAAGTAACAAGGTTTATCTCTAAACAAAGTATTTAATCTAATTGACTTTAGTTACGATTTACTTGCTTCAGGCTCTGGCTTAGACTTGGTCTGCCAAGTCCCTCCAGTGTAAAGCTCTACTCCGTAACCGGGCGTGGGGGAATACAAGGGATGAACAGGGCTGTCACCACCTGCCACCTACCCCTCTACCGTGGATTACGCAGCAAACGAAGGTAATCTCTAGCCTAGACACCACGTCTATGCTATTAATTACTACTCTAGTAGTGCGCCGGGTTGCCCCTATCTACTAGAATATCTGCTACTAGAACAGACGACGAACCCACAAGTAAATAATAACTAGAATCAAATGAATCAAACACTTGAAATAAAGATAAACACGAACCTTGTTCTTAAATGCTTGTTGGTATTTCTTAACGTATGCAGAAAGATTCCGCAAGCGCATGGAACTACCGCTGTAGCACTTCACCTAGAGTATTCAAGGTATCATAATCCTCAGGGAACGAATGACTTAATTATTCCTAACGAGTCTCCCAATTGACTAGAAGATTTAATATTAAGTAACAAGGTTTATCTCTAAACAAAGTATTTAATATAATTGACTTTAGTTACGATTTACTTGCTTCAGGCTCTGGCTTAGACCTGGTCTGCCAAGTCCCTCCAGTGTAAAGCTCTACTCCGTAACCGGGCATGGGGGAATACAAGGGATGAACAGGGCTGTCACCACCTGCCACCTACCCCTCTACCGTGGATTACGCAGCAAACGAAGGTAATCTCTAGCCTAGACACCACGTCTATGCTATTAATTACTACTCTAGTAGTGCGCCGGGTTGCCCCTATCTACTAGAATATCTGCTACTAGAACAGATGACGAACCCACAAGTAAATAATAACTAGAATCAAATGAATCAAACACTTGAAATAAAGATAAACATGAACCTTGTTCTTCAACTAGAACTCAGATCGTAGAGGTACAAGTAGAAGAAGCCGACAAGCCCGGCGATCCTTCTTGAAGATGAACTAGAACTAGAACTCTTGAAGAGATAATCGATCTCCGGTACTACTTCAACTCTTCCCTCTCTTGCTACTAATCTAATGATACAATGTGGAGTTCTACATCTTCTAATCTTCTGATCTATCTCTATCTGATATTCTCATGTGAGAAGGATTTCAAGTTGTGCCAAGGTGGTGAGGAAGCGTATACCCCACGTAACCGACCTTAGGAACCGCCAATGAACCGCCACGCGAAGGTCGGTTGCCAGAGGTGGTGCCAGGGGGACGGCCGCACCAGGGGGTCGGCCGACCCCCTAGTGGCCCCTCTCGCCACCGACTTCGTCTGGTGGGTTCTTGGATGGGCCTGGACTTCTTCCATGTCAGTTATTCACCTTGGATCGGGCACGAAATTGCCTTCTCTTGATTTCTCCACATTTATGTTGGGCCGGGAAGATGAAATTGATTATTTTGAGCCCAACTTTATATGTTGGGTATTGGCCCTGGTTCACGTCGTGGATTTGGCCTTCTTCCCATTCTCCATCTTGGGCTGTGTGAATACGCTTTGTTGATTGCGCATTTTCCCGAGTTTTACACTAATTCCACACTTAAGTCCTGCAAAACAGTAATCTTCCAATACATGTGGAACTAGGTGAATATCAAAGACATATGCATTTAAAACCTGTGTTTTTCTCCACTTTTAATACAAGTTGGTGATATGAAATAGGTCATTAGTAACCGCCAACAATAGCCATGTCTCAAAATAATAATTCATAAAGAGAGATCATATCTACAAAAGGAGTATATTCATATCATTTCCACACACATGCACATCTTGATCTAAGAGTATGGCACTTCTCTCCTTGGATCCTTGATTTGACTTTACAACATATGCAATACAAGTATGCTATCTTGTTTATCCCTACCTAAAACTCCACATAAACCTTTTTAGAAGTAGGAGAAAATAAAAGAAGGCAAAACATTGCTATGCCTTGGTGAGGAATTATACATCATTGAGTGATTTGATAGTGCCATTTGAGGAGTATAAAGTGAACTATGCTTTTCTTGAGAAAAACTTTCAAAACTCCAAGTTGCTAAAGATGTGAAATTGGGAAGATGACTTTGTTTCAAGAACTGCTCCACTTTTCAACAACCCATGGAAACATGTTAGCTAAAACACCACAAATCCCACTTGTGTAAAGAATGTGTTGGAATAACTTTCATGTAAGCTATCTTAGGGTGTTATGCTCGTGATTACTGTTGTTGGGTATTCTTAACGTCATTACCAAAAATGATAACGGCGCCAAAAATGCCAAACCTATCTCTCATGCCACTTAAGCCAAGTTGTCATCCCCAGCATGACATGAGAGACGCGGTATTGAAATATGCAATTGCTCTTCTACTAAATAAATAAATGGGCATCTGCAAGCGCACAGATAATACCGATGTAGCATTTTAACCAGGAGTATTCTAGGTATCGTTATTTATATTTTTACCACTGGGAAGGGATTTACTAATGATGGTGGTGGAAATGAATGAGGAATGAGTATCATTGCATGTGTAATAGAGGATGTTCATCTATCTCAATCAATACAGGGTAAGTGTCACATAAAATATAGATAAAATATGAATAGTGACAAAAGATAAATAACTGATCAGCATAACTAGCCACATAAAATAATGATAAGCACCTCAACAGATATTCTAGCAAGACATTAGCATGGTACTAGGATGAACTACAAGAATATTTCCTAAGTCATTCTAACTATAAAGTCTAGCATATCATAATTAGTGCAATTATACTTGGCAATCATTGCAAGACAAGAAGATTACGCTCATGCATAGTGAGATTCCTAAGGAAGATGAGAAACATAGCAATCACTTCCCCATAATAATTCTGCTCTGCTTGTCCTATACACGGGAGGAGGACTATATAAGACTCAACGGCGATGTCATTCCCGCGAACTACCTCACGATCCGGCATATAGGGTACAATCGCAGATAAATACAGTATAGGCACCATGCTTACACAATATCTATCATTTACCCATTGATCTGATGGATAAATGCTATACGATCCTAAACATGTATATAATTCCAATCTAACTAAGCCAAGCATATAATCATGATAAACTAAGAACGATATAATTGAGAACATAATCAAATAGAGCAAAGTCATAATCAATATAATGAAATAGAGCAAAGTCATATTCATATAATGAAGAACAAAGATGAACAATGAAGAACAAATAGAGAAATTACGAAGAATCCTCTTGACAGATCCGGAAACCAATCGAAGATTGACTCCTTCTAGTTTCTAATCCTATGTAGCTAATTCTAAACTAGAGATCTAGTTGATGTGGTGGCTCTAGAGCTTGATCAGGGGCTTCTCCTCTTGAGATGAATGAATAATAATGAGAGAGGGCTCCTCCTCTAGGGGTCAGGGGCTTGCTTATATAGGCCCTCCAAATGAACGTCAGCCGTCGGATCAAACTGACCTTGATCGCACGGTTTTCCTTAATCCTTGAGGTCGGTGGAGCATAATCCGTGAGACTTGTTGTGATTGGCCGCCAGGGTAGGGCGGGCGCCCTAGGCCCTAGGGCGGGCGCCTTGGGCTGGGCTCCGCTTGCCCTCCGGCTCGGCCCAGTTGCTTCTTTGGTCCAATAGTTTACGAAAAATTACCGCAGGCTTTAATATCTCTATGTAATCATGACATGTAGGCCATTCCTCCATATTCTCTGATAACCCCCTGCAGAAATAGACAAACACCAAAACTCATGGAATTCTGTCAAATAAAACCCTAAGTCTAGATGTTGGTTGCATATAGGGTCTTTTTCCATGTCTAGTTGACGGTTAATTTTGATACTTAAGGACCGTCAACAACTGTTATCTCTAAGCTTTGCTCGAGGACAAGCAAAGGGATAAGTTTGGGGGAGCTTGTTGGCAATCCTTAAGTCCTAAAAATAACCACCAACACTAGCATAAAATCCTAGCACACAGACACCAAACTTAGAAATAGTGCTTTAAAACAAACAATTTCCACAAGTTTTTGTGTTTGACCATTCGCAGGAGAGCATTTGTGGAAATGCACATAAAGGACTAAGAATGTGCAAAGGAACAAAGCATAAATACCATTTTTACGCAAGCCCAAAGGAAAGAGGCCCAATCACCAGAAGAATCAGGGCCCAAACAAGGGGAGAACAAGCCCATAACCGAAGCAAATCACCTCAACTCCGTGCCAAACCCCCATGGGCCAAGTCACAATGCTCACAAGAGGCAACCCACCAAAGATGGGCGCGTTTGGGCCTAGCCAGGGTGCGTCCGCACCCCCAAGCTGGCTGAATCGGCCCCATCTTGCGTGGGCTGCTTCTTACCGACATTCCAAAGGCGGTTCCCAAGGTTTGGTCCAGGTGCAATGTATCTAGACGTCGGTTTGGTGGTTTTATGAGGGGATCATGAATATTCCAAGGAATCAACCCCCTCCTCTACACCTATAAAAGGAGGCGACCTCCCTCCTCACAACAACACACCAAGGAAGAGCACACCACATTTGGGCTTCACTCCAAGGCTTAGGCCATAGCTACTGTTGGCATTTCTTAGCGTCACGACCAAGAATAGAAATAGAATTCATCCCCGGCAACGACGCTAGAAAGCTTGTTGGTATTTGTTAACACAAACAGAGAAATCCGCAAGTGCACGGATACCGTTGTAGCTTTCACCCAGGAGTATTCCAGGGTATCGTATTATCCTCAGGGAAGCAATGGTTAAAGACTTCGATAGTTGACCATCATGTATCCACTAACTGGTGTACCGACTAGACTAATGTGAGGGTAAATGATAAGATAGGAGCGATGGATAAATGACACACACAGGAGAAATCCATGATAAGATAGAAGAGTAGACAGGCTAAGCTGGGAGGACAACCGGAGAGTTCAAGGTTCCTATTTACTTCTCCATTACTGTGGTTCTATTCTAGTTCATACCAGAGGGATTAACTAAGCAAAGGTTCAACATAGCAATCACACCATGGCACTTCGGAGCAGCAGTTCCTTTCCGATCCTCAAAAAGACTGGGAAGGGGTGATCGGGGTCAGGCTGCCAAAAGCTCTACGAAAACACCAACCCGAACATGGTGGAATGCAAAGGCCTGGTCGGAGCTGTCACCTCTGGGGCTACCACAGCTATCCGTGGGGTTGGGCGCAAACTCAGGTAACCTATAGTCTAGACACCACGTCTACACTATCGATTACTACTCTAGTCTCATGTAAAAACAAGAGCATTCGGTCGAATGGAGATCCCATGCCAAGGTGTAAAACACTACAC
>JAHUYU010002044.1:0-21970 GCA_030439765.1 Tripidium arundinaceum
ACAGAGGTTTGGTAAACCGGACATCTTCCTCACTATGACATGTAACCCGAACTAGGATGAGATAAAGCATGAACTCTGCCCTGGCCAGACGCCACATGATCGTCCAGATCTCGTTGTTCGGGTCTTTAGAGCAAAACTACAAGAGCTAAAGGATAGGCAACTAAAAAAGGATATCCTTGGAAAGGTCCGGGCGCATGTTTATGTTGTGGAGTTCAAGAAGAGGGGTCTACCGCATGCACATTTTTTGCTAATCATGGATAGAAAGTACAAGATCACGTGCCCAGAGCAGTATGATCGCCTCATCTCAGCTGAGCTCCCGAACAAGAACAAGTACCCAGTCTTGTACAAGATGGTTACCAAACATATGATGCATGGCCCTTGCGGAGCACTTAATCGCGATTGTCCATGCACAAAGGGTCACGATTCCTGCAAGAACCGTTACCCTCGACCTTTCTGTGACATCACAGTACAGGGCAAGGATTCATATCCAGTTTACAGATGGCGTGAAGATGGCCGAAAAGAAAAAGTTCACGGACACGAGCTTGACAACAGATGGGTCATGCCTTACAACCCATATCTCCTCCATCTATTCAACTGCCACATCAATGTTGAGGCATGTGGGAGCATCAAGGCAGTCAAGTATCTGTTTAAGTACATTTACAAGGGTCATGATCGGGCGTTTGTGGCTGTGAGAGAGGCTAACAAGGAGGATAGTGAAGGAAATGTTGATGAGATCAAGCAGTACAGAGATGCTAGATGGGTAACCCCCTAGAAGCTTTGTGGAGGATATACAGTTTTGATTTGAGTGATAGGTACCCTGTTGTTTTGTCCTTACAACTACATCTTCTAGACATGTACATGGTGTCATTTCACCGGCGTGAGGGGGTTCGACGAGTGCTTGATCATCCAGGTGTTGAAAAGTTAATGCTTACATCGTACTTCGAGAAGAACATGACAGAGGAAACATCCCAAGGTATATTGTACCGGGACTTTCCCGAGTTCTATACGTGGCAAGCACAAGGCAAAGTTTGGCAAAAGAGGGTACATCGTGATACATTACGACAGATTGGAAGAATCGTGTCTGCTAATCCAGCCGAGGGGGAGCGTTACTATCTTAGGGTTCTCCTGAACCACATGGTAGGTGCAACCTTCTTTGAGTGTCTAAGGACCATTGATGGCGTACTCTTATCGACGTTCCATGAAGCTGCAGAAAAGAAGGGGCCTAATCGAAGAGGACAACACACTGGGCGAGAGTCTTGCTGAGGCAACCGAGTGGATGATGCCATATGCGCTGCAAAGGCTCTTTGCAACAATATTGGTATTTTGTGAGCCCAGCAATGTGTTTGGACTATGGGAGAAACACAAGGAGGCAATGTCGGAGGACTGCAGGGGCAATAATCAATCCACCTTCATGGTGGAGCAGATGGTCCTCATAGATATTCAAAAATTGCTACAATCAATGCAGAAGGATATAAAGATGTACCCACTTCCTGATACCGACGCACAGCAAGTATTCTGCAAACCACAGGTCGCTCTTTGCCCTCTTGTTGCACACCAGTTTTAGATGTCGCATGAAATCCCAAAAGGTACGACATCCGCAGCGAGGCACCGACTATTTGAGCCCTCGACCCTCTTTTAACAACGGGAAGAACCTGTCTGAAATATCCATCGAACACCACGGTCTTTCCTCTGACGACAGCTCTGGTTGGTCCATTATATCACGGAGACTATTGTCTAGGGCCTCGACAGCCTACCTCTTTGTCATGGTAGCCTCATCCCAAATAATGAGAGACGATGCTCGAAGCAGCTTGGCAGTACCACTCTGTTTCGTGAAGTTGCAAAAGGTCCCATGATCGATGGTGAGGGGAATCTTGAAGCGCGAGTGGGCGGTTCTGCCACCAGACATTATTGAGGTTGCGACACCAGATGTAGCTATTGCCACAGCAATCTTTTTCTGACCGCATATAGTAGCGAGAAGTGATTTGTACAGATAAGTCTTTCCGGTCCTGCCAGGACGATCCACAGAGAAGAGACCCCATGTTTGGTATCAACCGAGGACATAATCTCATCGTATGCAGCCCGTTGCTCTTCATTAAGGGTGTCTGACAGAGCCACATCATCCTCGTTAGCCTCAATGCTAGCCTCCTCAAAAATCTCTCTAGGAATATTACAAGAGGCGTCATATGTGTCGTCGGTATCAGGAAGTGGGTACATCTTTATATCCTTCTGCATTGATTGTAGCAATTTTTGAATATCTATGAGGACCATCTGCTCCACCATGAAGGTGGATTGATTATTGCCCCTGCAGTCCTCCGACATTGCCTCCTTGTGTTTCTCCCATAGTCCAAACACATTGCTGGGCTCACAAAATACCAATATTGTTGCAAAGAGCCTTTGCAGCGCATATGGCATCATCCACTCGGTTGCCTCAGCAAGACTCTCGCCCAGTGTGTTGTCCTCTTCGATTAGGCCCCTTCTTTTCTGCAGCTTCATGGAACGTCGATAAGAGTACGCCATCAATGGTCCTTAGACACTCAAAGAAGGTTGCACCTACCATGTGGTTCAGGAGAACCCTAAGATAGTAACGCTCCCCCTCGGCTGGATTAGCAGACACGATTCTTCCAATCTGTCGTAATGTATCACGATGTACCCTCTTTTGCCAAACTTTGCCTTGTGCTTGCCACGTATAGAACTCGGGAAAGTCCCGGTACAATATACCTTGGGATGTTTCCTCTGTCATGTTCTTCTCGAAGTACGATGTAAGCATTAACTTTTCAACACCTGGATGATCAAGCACTCGTCGAACCCCCTCACGCCGGTGAAATGACACCATGTACATGTCTAGAAGATGTAGTTGTAAGGACAAAACAACAGGGTACCTATCACTCAAATCAAAACTGTATATCCTCCACAAAGCTTCTAGGGGGTTACCCATCTAGCATCTCTGTACTGCTTGATCTCATCAACATTTCCTTCACTATCCTCCTTGTTAGCCTCTCTCACAGCCACAAACGCCCGATCATGACCCTTGTAAATGTACTTAAACAGATACTTGACTGCCTTGATGCTCCCACATGCCTCAACATTGATGTGGCAGTTGAATAGATGGAGGAGATATGGGTTGTAAGGCATGACCCATCTGTTGTCAAGCTCGTGTCCGTGAACTTTTTCTTTTCGGCCATCTTCACGCCATCTGTAAACTGGATATGAATCCTTGCCCTGTACTGTGATGTCACAGAAAGGTCGAGGGTAACGGTTCTTGCAGGAATCGTGACCCTTTGTGCATGGACAATCGCGATTAAGTGCTCCGCAAGGGCCATGCATCATATGTTTGGTAACCATCTTGTACAAGACTGGGTACTTGTTCTTGTTCGGGAGCTCAGCTGAGATGAGGCGATCATACTGCTCTGGGCACGTGATCTTGTACTTTCTATCCATGATTAGCAAAAAATGTGCATGCGGTAGACCCCTCTTCTTGAACTCCACAACATAAACATGCGCCCGGACCTTTCCAAGGATATCCTTTTTTAGTTGCCTATCCTTTAGCTCTTGTAGTTTTGCTCTAAAGACCCGAACAACGAGATCTGGACGATCATGTGGCGTCTGGCCAGGGCAGAGTTCATGCTTTATCTCATCCTAGTTCGGGTTACATGTCATAGTGAGGAAGATGTCCGGTTTACCAAACCTCTGTACTAGAGCCATGGCATCCATGTACCGATGCCTCATGTCACGTGGGCCTCCAATAAATGATGAAGGCATCACTGTCCGCTTTCCAACAGCTTCTACTCTACCTTCACCGGAATGTAGGCTATCAACCAATCCTTGGTAGAGGTCAGGCCTAATATTATCTTGATGGTTGCGTATATAATCTAATCGAGAACTCTCGATCTTGATGTACATGTCAACCGCAAACTGTTGGAACAGACGCTTGCCGTACAGTATGGGGTTAAATATTCCTGGACACATCTAAAATTTGTAGCAGTAGTAGTCACGCATAGACACACATAGTCTACTAGGGGAGTCTACAAAATATAGCCATGAATTAGAGTTGTTTGTAGAATAACCATTGAGGTACATGTATGCAAAGTACTAAATAAGAAGAAAAACAAACCTGTTTCTTCTTCTGACCCACTACGAGCCCTCTGTAGGGCACGGTACGTGGTGACTTCTTCCGTACTAACTCCTTTTTTCAGAATATCCATGTGCCACCCAAGCTCACCCCTAGGGAAGAATAGAGGGTATGAAAGAGCATCGTAACATCCATGATATGAGCGAATATTGTGTCTTCTTCTATCTTTCCCATGTAGGACAACACTATTGTGGAACTGACCAAGGAGTTCGCTTCCCTCGATCCAAATAGTTGCCACCTCTGAAGCCAATGGCATGTTGTAGAGTTCAAGAAGAGGGGTCTACCGCATGCACATTTTTTGCTAATCATGGATAGAAAGTACAAGATCACGTGCCCAGAGCAGTATGATCGCCTCATCTCAGCTGAGCTCCCGAACAAGAACAAGTACCCAGTCTTGTACAAGATGGTTACCAAACATATGATGCATGGCCCTTGCGGAGCACTTAATCGCGATTGTCCATGCACAAAGGGTCACGATTCCTGCAAGAACCGTTACCCTCGACCTTTCTGTGACATCACAGTACAGGGCAAGGATTCATATCCAGTTTACAGATGGCGTGAAGATGGCCGAAAAGAAAAAGTTCACGGACACGAGCTTGACAACAGATGGGTCATGCCTTACAACCCATATCTCCTCCATCTATTCAACTGCCACATCAATGTTGAGGCATGTGGGAGCATCAAGGCAGTCAAGTATCTGTTTAAGTACATTTACAAGGGTCATGATCGGGCGTTTGTGGCTGTGAGAGAGGCTAACAAGGAGGATAGTGAAGGAAATGTTGATGAGATCAAGCAGTACAGAGATGCTAGATGGGTAACCCCCTAGAAGCTTTGTGGAGGATATACAGTTTTGATTTGAGTGATAGGTACCCTGTTGTTTTGTCCTTACAACTACATCTTCTAGACATGTACATGGTGTCATTTCACCGGCGTGAGGGGGTTCGACGAGTGCTTGATCATCCAGGTGTTGAAAAGTTAATGCTTACATCGTACTTCGAGAAGAACATGACAGAGGAAACATCCCAAGGTATATTGTACCGGGACTTTCCCGAGTTCTATACGTGGCAAGCACAAGGCAAAGTTTGGCAAAAGAGGGTACATCGTGATACATTACGACAGATTGGAAGAATCGTGTCTGCTAATCCAGCCGAGGGGGAGCGTTACTATCTTAGGGTTCTCCTGAACCACATGGTAGGTGCAACCTTCTTTGAGTGTCTAAGGACCATTGATGGCGTACTCTTATCGACGTTCCATGAAGCTGCAGAAAAGAAGGGGCCTAATCGAAGAGGACAACACACTGGGCGAGAGTCTTGCTGAGGCAACCGAGTGGATGATGCCATATGCGCTGCAAAGGCTCTTTGCAACAATATTGGTATTTTGTGAGCCCAGCAATGTGTTTGGACTATGGGAGAAACACAAGGAGGCAATGTCGGAGGACTGCAGGGGCAATAATCAATCCACCTTCATGGTGGAGCAGATGGTCCTCATAGATATTCAAAAATTGCTACAATCAATGCAGAAGGATATAAAGATGTACCCACTTCCTGATACCGACGACACATATGACGCCTCTTGTAATATTCCTAGAGAGATTTTTGAGGAGGCTAGCATTGAGGCTAACGAGGATGATGTGGCTCTGTCAGACACCCTTAATGAAGAGCAACGGGCTGCATACGATGAGATTATGTCCTCGGTTGATACCAAACATGGGGTCTCTTCTCTGTGGATCGTCCTGGCAGGACCGGAAAGACTTATCTGTACAAATCACTTCTCGCTACTATATGCGGTCAGAAAAAGATTGCTGTGGCAATAGCTACATCTGGTGTCGCAACCTCAATAATGTCTGGTGGCAGAACCGCCCACTCGCGCTTCAAGATTCCCCTCACCATCGATCATGGGACCTTTTGCAACTTCACGAAACAGAGTGGTACTGCCAAGCTGCTTCGAGCATCGTCTCTCATTATTTGGGATGAGGCTACCATGACAAAGAGGTAGGCTGTCGAGGCCCTAGACAATAGTCTCCGTGATATAATGGACCAACCAGAGCTGTCGTCAGAGGAAAGACCGTGGTGTTCGATGGATATTTCAGACAGGTTCTTCCCGTTGTTAAAAGAGGGTCGAGGGCTCAAATAGTCGGTGCCTCGCTGCGGATGTCGTACCTTTTGGGATTTCATGCGACATCTAAAACTGGTGTGCAACAAGAGGGCAAAGAGCGACCTGTGGTTTGCAGAATACTTGCTGTGCGTCGGTATCAGGAAGTGGGTACATCTTTATATCCTTCTGCATTGATTGTAGCAATTTTTGAATATCTATGAGGACCATCTGCTCCACCATGAAGGTGGATTGATTATTGCCCCTGCAGTCCTCCGACATTGCCTCCTTGTGTTTCTCCCATAGTCCAAACACATTGCTGGGCTCACAAAATACCAATATTGTTGCAAAGAGCCTTTGCAGCGCATATGGCATCATCCACTCGGTTGCCTCAGCAAGACTCTCGCCCAGTGTGTTGTCCTCTTCGATTAGGCCCCTTCTTTTCTGCAGCTTCATGGAACGTCGATAAGAGTACGCCATCAATGGTCCTTAGACACTCAAAGAAGGTTGCACCTACCATGTGGTTCAGGAGAACCCTAAGATAGTAACGCTCCCCCTCGGCTGGATTAGCAGACACGATTCTTCCAATCTGTCGTAATGTATCACGATGTACCCTCTTTTGCCAAACTTTGCCTTGTGCTTGCCACGTATAGAACTCGGGAAAGTCCCGGTACAATATACCTTGGGATGTTTCCTCTGTCATGTTCTTCTCGAAGTACGATGTAAGCATTAACTTTTCAACACCTGGATGATCAAGCACTCGTCGAACCCCCTCACGCCGGTGAAATGACACCATGTACATGTCTAGAAGATGTAGTTGTAAGGACAAAACAACAGGGTACCTATCACTCAAATCAAAACTGTATATCCTCCACAAAGCTTCTAGGGGGTTACCCATCTAGCATCTCTGTACTGCTTGATCTCATCAACATTTCCTTCACTATCCTCCTTGTTAGCCTCTCTCACAGCCACAAACGCCCGATCATGACCCTTGTAAATGTACTTAAACAGATACTTGACTGCCTTGATGCTCCCACATGCCTCAACATTGATGTGGCAGTTGAATAGATGGAGGAGATATGGGTTGTAAGGCATGACCCATCTGTTGTCAAGCTCGTGTCCGTGAACTTTTTCTTTTCGGCCATCTTCACGCCATCTGTAAACTGGATATGAATCCTTGCCCTGTACTGTGATGTCACAGAAAGGTCGAGGGTAACGGTTCTTGCAGGAATCGTGACCCTTTGTGCATGGACAATCGCGATTAAGTGCTCCGCAAGGGCCATGCATCATATGTTTGGTAACCATCTTGTACAAGACTGGGTACTTGTTCTTGTTCGGGAGCTCAGCTGAGATGAGGCGATCATACTGCTCTGGGCACGTGATCTTGTACTTTCTATCCATGATTAGCAAAAAATGTGCATGCGGTAGACCCCTCTTCTTGAACTCTACAACATGCCATTGGCTTCAGAGGTGGCAACTATTTGGATCGAGGGAAGCGAACTCCTTGGTCAGTTCCACAATAGTGTTGTCCTACATGGGAAAGATAGAAGAAGACACAATATTCGCTCATATCATGGATGTTACGATGCTCTTTCATACCCTCTATTCTTCCCTAGGGGTGAGCTTGGGTGGCACATGGATATTCTGAAAAAAGGAGTTAGTACGGAAGAAGTCACCACGTACCGTGCCCTACAGAGGGCTCGTAGTGGGTCAGAAGAAGAAACAGGTTTGTTTTTCTTCTTATTTAGTACTTTGCATACATGTACCTCAATGGTTATTCTACAAACAACTCTAATTCATGGCTATATTTTGTAGACTCCCCTAGTAGACTATGTGTGTCTATGCGTGACTACTACTGCTACAAATTTTAGATGTGTCCAGGAATATTTAACCCCATACTGTACGGCAAGCGTCTGTTCCAACAGTTTGCGGTTGACATGTACATCAAGATCGAGAGTTCTCGATTAGATTATATACGCAACCATCAAGATAATATTAGGCCTGACCTCTACCAAGGATTGGTTGATAGCCTACATTCCGGTGAAGGTAGAGTAGAAGCTGTTGGAAAGCGGACAGTGATGCCTTCATCATTTATTGGAGGCCCACGTGACATGAGGCATCGGTACATGGATGCCATGGCTCTAGTACAGAGGTTTGGTAAACCGGACATCTTCCTCACTATGACATGTAACCCGAACTAGGATGAGATAAAGCATGAACTCTGCCCTGGCCAGACGCCACATGATCGTCCAGATCTCGTTGTTCGGGTCTTTAGAGCAAAACTACAAGAGCTAAAGGATAGGCAACTAAAAAAGGATATCCTTGGAAAGGTCCGGGCGCATGTTTATGTTGTGGAGTTCAAGAAGAGGGGTCTACCGCATGCACATTTTTTGCTAATCATGGATAGAAAGTACAAGATCACGTGCCCAGAGCAGTATGATCGCCTCATCTCAGCTGAGCTCCCGAACAAGAACAAGTACCCAGTCTTGTACAAGATGGTTACCAAACATATGATGCATGGCCCTTGCGGAGCACTTAATCGCGATTGTCCATGCACAAAGGGTCACGATTCCTGCAAGAACCGTTACCCTCGACCTTTCTGTGACATCACAGTACAGGGCAAGGATTCATATCCAGTTTACAGATGGCGTGAAGATGGCCGAAAAGAAAAAGTTCACGGACACGAGCTTGACAACAGATGGGTCATGCCTTACAACCCATATCTCCTCCATCTATTCAACTGCCACATCAATGTTGAGGCATGTGGGAGCATCAAGGCAGTCAAGTATCTGTTTAAGTACATTTACAAGGGTCATGATCGGGCGTTTGTGGCTGTGAGAGAGGCTAACAAGGAGGATAGTGAAGGAAATGTTGATGAGATCAAGCAGTACAGAGATGCTAGATGGGTAACCCCCTAGAAGCTTTGTGGAGGATATACAGTTTTGATTTGAGTGATAGGTACCCTGTTGTTTTGTCCTTACAACTACATCTTCTAGACATGTACATGGTGTCATTTCACCGGCGTGAGGGGGTTCGACGAGTGCTTGATCATCCAGGTGTTGAAAAGTTAATGCTTACATCGTACTTCGAGAAGAACATGACAGAGGAAACATCCCAAGGTATATTGTACCGGGACTTTCCCGAGTTCTATACGTGGCAAGCACAAGGCAAAGTTTGGCAAAAGAGGGTACATCGTGATACATTACGACAGATTGGAAGAATCGTGTCTGCTAATCCAGCCGAGGGGGAGCGTTACTATCTTAGGGTTCTCCTGAACCACATGGTAGGTGCAACCTTCTTTGAGTGTCTAAGGACCATTGATGGCGTACTCTTATCGACGTTCCATGAAGCTGCAGAAAAGAAGGGGCCTAATCGAAGAGGACAACACACTGGGCGAGAGTCTTGCTGAGGCAACCGAGTGGATGATGCCATATGCGCTGCAAAGGCTCTTTGCAACAATATTGGTATTTTGTGAGCCCAGCAATGTGTTTGGACTATGGGAGAAACACAAGGAGGCAATGTCGGAGGACTGCAGGGGCAATAATCAATCCACCTTCATGGTGGAGCAGATGGTCCTCATAGATATTCAAAAATTGCTACAATCAATGCAGAAGGATATAAAGATGTACCCACTTCCTGATACCGACGACACATATGACGCCTCTTGTAATATTCCTAGAGAGATTTTTGAGGAGGCTAGCATTGAGGCTAACGAGGATGATGTGGCTCTGTCAGACACCCTTAATGAAGAGCAACGGGCTGCATACGATGAGATTATGTCCTCGGTTGATACCAAACATGGGGTCTCTTCTCTGTGGATCGTCCTGGCAGGACCGGAAAGACTTATCTGTACAAATCACTTCTCGCTACTATATGCGGTCAGAAAAAGATTGCTGTGGCAATAGCTACATCTGGTGTCGCAACCTCAATAATGTCTGGTGGCAGAACCGCCCACTCGCGCTTCAAGATTCCCCTCACCATCGATCATGGGACCTTTTGCAACTTCACGAAACAGAGTGGTACTGCCAAGCTGCTTCGAGCATCGTCTCTCATTATTTGGGATGAGGCTACCATGACAAAGAGGTAGGCTGTCGAGGCCCTAGACAATAGTCTCCGTGATATAATGGACCAACCAGAGCTGTCGTCAGAGGAAAGACCGTGGTGTTCGATGGATATTTCAGACAGGTTCTTCCCGTTGTTAAAAGAGGGTCGAGGGCTCAAATAGTCGGTGCCTCGCTGCGGATGTCGTACCTTTTGGGATTTCATGCGACATCTAAAACTGGTGTGCAACAAGAGGGCAAAGAGCGACCTGTGGTTTGCAGAATACTTGCTGTGCGTCGGTGGAGGTTTTGAGGAGGGCGAATGGTGATGATGAAATCCATCTTCCTCATGATATATGCTTACCACACACCTGGAAAGATAGTGATCCTGATACTCTAATTGATTGCATATTCCCTAACCTCAATGCAAATATGTGAAGCAAAGATTATATCACCTCTCGAGCGATATTATCTACATAGAACGACTGGGTTGATATGATTAATATGAAGATGATAGGTCGTTTCCATGGGGATGAGATGGTGTACCATAGCTTTGACTGTGCGGTGGACGATTCGCACAACTACTACCCTCAGGAATTCCTTAACACTTTGACACCTAATGGTCTACCTCCACATGTGTTAAAGCTCAAGATTGGCTGTCCGGTCATATTGCTTAGGAACATTTACCCGGCGAATGGACTTTGTAATGGTACCAGGCTTATCATACGAGGGGTTCCAAAATAATACCATAGACGCAGAAATTATGTTGGGACAGCACGCTGGAAAGTGGGTTTTTTTTTGCCGCATACCCTTATGCTCGTCGGACGATGAGATGTTCCCTTTTCATAAGCGAAAGCAGTGCCCTATTCGGCTCAGCTTCGCAATGACCGTTAACAAGGCACAGGGGCAGACTATCCCTAACGTCGGGGTATACATGCCGGAACTAGTGTTCTCGCATGGCTAATTGTATGTAGCGCTATCAAGAGCCACGACATGATCGAACATTAGAATCTTGGCTGTGCCGGCTGCTGAGAATGACGTAAACAAGGGGAAAGGGAAAGGGAAAGGGGAAGAAGAAATCGACAAAGGATATATTCATGAAGAATATCGTGTATAAAGAGGTTCTAACTCCATGAAAGAGGTAATGCATCATAGATCAATACATATTTTTTCAAGATATCAACGGTACTTTAACTTTAAAAATTAACAAACAACTTATATGCAGGATACTTCTAACTACAGCTTCAGCCATCTGCATGCTTCAGCTGCAAGAATTCAGACGCCGCATCTTGGACTTGAAAATCTTCTGGATCATCTTTGATTGGTGACCAGCTGCAGCTTGGTGTCCATGCAAAGCAAGTTCTCCTGGTCGAACTATTGAGATATTAGATTCTTAATTTTACAATATATTTTATGTACTACTAGGTGAATGTCCGTTCGTTGCAACGGAAAAAAATTACAAGATAACATGTATTGTAAAACATAAACTTGTATGATTAAGGTGTCAAGCTATTGAGGCCGTAGCACATCGACTTGAAGATAAATGGATGTGAACATGTGAATGATGGGTAGCATGATGTTTGTCTAGCATGTAGATCGAATGATGCACAACGAGGTTGTCAACAGGTGGGTGTTTCATTAGGCATGCACTTCCGCAATAATATTTGTGCCTCGGTGTTGGTGGTGTCATCTATGGCAAAAGCCATATGACTCCTCCTCGCCCGCCTCTCTCTAAGTCTGTGCCGACGTCTAGACTCTAGAGGTCATCCTTCCCAATGTCGAACAATAGCACTAGCTGAAAAGTGCAGTCTTCGCGGCTGCTACGGTTGAGTGTTAGGCGCAACTCTGATCATTAATCAATTGTTTTTTAGTTTGTTTTTGAGGGCTTGACTAACATGACTATTTTATTTTGTGTCTTATTTATTTTTCTTATCTAATACATTTGCGGCAAATTTATTGCTCATGTTTCTAAAATAAAATTAAAAATCTTAACTCCTAGAATTTAGGTATTACACTCATAAAAAAAGGAGCTTTTATACATGGATAGTTGAGAAAGGTGCATTTTTTTTCTCACAAAAAAAGTCATGGTAATCACGGCCCCCTATAATCACGATTTGCACCAATGTCCGCCCAGCCAAAAAATATAGATACTAATAGATACTTTAAACTAGAGAGGAAGAGAAAAAAAACGCCCACCACATCCCGGCCAAATAGAAAAAAAAGAAACAAAAACACGTTAAGGACGTCACGATCTCTCCTCCCCAAAAAACACATTAAGAATAAGAAATGACTTCATGATCAAACTATTGGCATACAAAGGAAATTTAGGACAAAATTTAATTCCTAAAGAAGTGCAAGTTTATCTTTCGCGTATTGAAGACATGAAGTGATACAATAGGTTCTTGCATTATAAACAATATGAAGTTCATGTTTCAGTTTCGCATTCAAATTTGGAGTTATATTTTAATTATCTATCTTTCTTAAAGACTTATATAATATTGATATTCCAAAACATCATGATTGCAGTATCTATTTTAGGTAACTGTATAACACGCACTCATACATATACTATCGTGGTATTATGTGTTGTCGTTACAACGCACGGGCGGACATTGGTGCAAATCGTGATTATAGGGGGCCGTGATTACCATGACTTTTTTTTGTGAGAAAAAAAATGCACCTTTCTCAACTATCCATGTATAAAAGCTCCTTTTTTTTATGAGTGTAATACCTAAATTCTAGGAGTTAAGATTTTTAATTTTATTTTAGAAACATGAGCAATAAATTTGCCGCAAATGTATTAGATAAGAAAAATAAATAAGACACAAAATAAAATAGTCATGTTAGTCAAGCCCTCAAAAACAAACTAAAAACAATTGATTAATGATCAGAGTTGCGCCTAACACTCAACCGTAGCAGCCGCGAAGACTGCACTTTTCAGCTAGTGCTATTGTTCGACATTGGGAAGGATGACCTCTAGAGTCTAGACGTCGGCACAGACTTAGAGAGAGGCGGGCGAGGAGGAGTCATATGGCTTTGCCATAGATGACACCACCAACACCGAGGCACAAATATTATTGCGGAAGTGCATGCCTAATGAACACCCACCTGTTGACAACCTCGTTGTGCATCATTCGATCTACATGCTAGACAAACATCATGCTACCCATCATTCACATGTTCACATCCATTTATCTTCAAGTCGATGTGCTACGGCCTCAATAGCTTGACACCTTAATCATACAAGTTTATGTTTTACAATACATGTTATCTTGTAATTTTTTCCGTTGCAACGAACGGACATTCACCTAGTAGTACATAAAATATATTGTAAAATTAAGAATCTAATATCTCAATAGTTCGACCAGGAGAACTTGCTTTGCATGGACACCAAGCTGCAGCTGGTCACCAATCAAAGATGATCCAGAAGATTTTCAAGTCCAAGATGCGGCGTCTGAATTCTTGCAGCTGAAGCATGCAGATGGCTGAAGCTGTAGTTAGAAGTATCCTGCATATAAGTTGTTTGTTAATTTTTAAAGTTAAAGTACCGTTGATATCTTGAAAAAATATGTATTGATCTATGATGCATTACCTCTTTCATGGAGTTAGAACCTCTTTATACACGATATTCTTCATGAATATATCCTTTGTCGATTTCTTCTTCCCCTTTCCCTTTCCCTTTCCCCTTGTTTACGTCATTCTCAGCAGCCGGCACAGCCAAGATTCTAATGTTCGATCATGTCGTGGCTCTTGATAGCGCTACATACAATTAGCCATGCGAGAACACTAGTTCCGGCATGTATACCCCGACGTTAGGGATAGTCTGCCCCTGTGCCTTGTTAACGGTCATTGCGAAGCTGAGCCGAATAGGGCACTGCTTTCGCTTATGAAAAGGGAACATCTCATCGTCCGACGAGCATAAGGGTATGCGGCAAAAAAAAAACCCACTTTCCAGCGTGCTGTCCCAACATAATTTCTGCGTCTATGGTATTATTTTGGAACCCTCGTATGATAAGCCTGGTACCATTACAAAGTCCATTCGCCGGGTAAATGTTCCTAAGCAATATGACCGGACAGCCAATCTTGAGCTTTAACACATGTGGAGGTAGACCATTAGGTGTCAAAGTGTTAAGGAATTCCTGAGGGTAGTAGTTTGTGCGAATCGTCCACCGCACAGTCAAAGCTATGGTACACCATCTCATCCCCATGGAAACGACCTATCATCTTCATATTAATCATATCAACCCAGTCGTTCTATGTAGATAATATCGCTCGAGAGGTGATATAATCTTTGCTTCACATATTTGCATTGAGGTTAGGGAATATGCAATCAATTAGAGTATCAGGATCACTATCTTTCCAGGTGTGTGGTAAGCATATATCATGAGGAAGATGGATTTCATCATCACCATTCGCCTCCTCAAAACCTCCACCGACGCACAGCAAGTATTCTGCAAACCACAGGTCGCTCTTTGCCCTCTTGTTGCACACCAGTTTTAGATGTCGCATGAAATCCCAAAAGGTACGACATCCGCAGCGAGGCACCGACTATTTGAGCCCTCGACCCTCTTTTAACAACGGGAAGAACCTGTCTGAAATATCCATCGAACACCACGGTCCTTTCCTCTGACGACAGCTCTGGTTGGTCCATTATATCACGGAGACTATTGTCTAGGGCCTCGACAGCCTACCTCTTTGTCATGGTAGCCTCATCCCAAATAATGAGAGACGATGCTCGAAGCAGCTTGGCAGTACCACTCTGTTTCGTGAAGTTGCAAAAGGTCCCATGATCGATGGTGAGGGGAATCTTGAAGCGCGAGTGGGCGGTTCTGCCACCAGACATTATTGAGGTTGCGACACCAGATGTAGCTATTGCCACAGCAATCTTTTTCTGACCGCATATAGTAGCGAGAAGTGATTTGTACAGATAAGTCTTTCCGGTCCTGCCAGGACGATCCACAGAGAAGAGACCCCATGTTTGGTATCAACCGAGGACATAATCTCATCGTATGCAGCCCGTTGCTCTTCATTAAGGGTGTCTGACAGAGCCACATCATCCTCGTTAGCCTCAATGCTAGCCTCCTCAAAAATCTCTCTAGGAATATTACAAGAGGCGTCATATGTGTCGTCGGTATCAGGAAGTGGGTACATCTTTATATCCTTCTGCATTGATTGTAGCAATTTTTTGAATATCTATGAGGACCATCTGCTCCACCATGAAGGTGGATTGATTATTGCCCCTGCAGTCCTCCGACATTGCCTCCTTGTGTTTCTCCCATAGTCCCAAACACATTGCTGGGCTCACAAAATACCAATATTGTTGCAAAGAGCCTTTGCAGCGCATATGGCATCATCCACTCGGTTGCCTCAGCAAGACTCTCGCCCAGTGTGTTGTCCTCTTCGATTAGGGCCCCTTCTTTTCTGCAGCTTCATGGAACGTCGATAAGAGTACGCCATCAATGGTCCTTAGACACTCAAAGAAGGTTGCACCTACCATGTGGTTCAGGAGAACCCTAAGATAGTAACGCTCCCCCCTCGGCTGGATTAGCAGACACGATTCTTCCAATCTGTCGTAATGTATCACGATGTACCCTCTTTTGCCAAACTTTGCCTTGTGCTTGCCACGTATAGAACTCGGGAAAGTCCCGGTACAATATACCTTGGGATGTTTCCTCTGTCATGTTCTTCTCGAAGTACGATGTAAGCATTAACTTTTCAACACCTGGATGATCAAGCACTCGTCGAACCCCCTCACGCCGGTGAAATGACACCATGTACATGTCTAGAAGATGTAGTTGTAAGGACAAAACAACAGGGTACCTATCACTCAAATCAAAACTGTATATCCTCCACAAAGCTTCTAGGGGGGTTACCCATCTAGCATCTCTGTACTGCTTGATCTCATCAACATTTCCTTCACTATCCTCCTTGTTAGCCTCTCTCACAGCCACAAACGCCCGATCATGACCCTTGTAAATGTACTTAAACAGATACTTGACTGCCTTGATGCTCCCACATGCCTCAACATTGATGTGGCAGTTGAATAGATGGAGGAGATATGGGTTGTAAGGCATGACCCATCTGTTGTCAAGCTCGTGTCCGTGAACTTTTTCTTTTCGGCCATCTTCACGCCATCTGTAAACTGGATATGAATCCTTGCCCTGTACTGTGATGTCACAGAAAGGTCGAGGGTAACGGTTCTTGCAGGAATCGTGACCCTTTGTGCATGGACAATCGCGATTAAGTGCTCCGCAAGGGCCATGCATCATATGTTTGGTAACCATCTTGTACAAGACTGGGTACTTGTTCTTGTTCGGGAGCTCAGCTGAGATGAGGCGATCATACTGCTCTGGGCACGTGATCTTGTACTTTCTATCCATGATTAGCAAAAAAATGTGCATGCGGTAGACCCCTCTTCTTGAACTCCACAACATAAACATGCGCCCGGACCTTTCCAAGGATATCCTTTTTTAGTTGCCTATCCTTTAGCTCTTGTAGTTTTGCTCTAAAGACCCGAACAACGAGATCTGGACGATCATGTGGCGTCTGGCCAGGGCAGAGTTCATGCTTTATCTCATCCTAGTTCGGGTTACATGTCATAGTGAGGAAGATGTCCGGTTTACCAAACCTCTGTACTAGAGCCATGGCATCCATGTACCGATGCCTCATGTCACGTGGGCCTCCAATAAATGATGAAGGCATCACTGTCCGCTTTCCAACAGCTTCTACTCTACCTTCACCGGAATGTAGGCTATCAACCAATCCTTGGTAGAGGTCAGGCCTAATATTATCTTGATGGTTGCGTATATAATCTAATCGAGAACTCTCGATCTTGATGTACATGTCAACCGCAAACTGTTGGAACAGACGCTTGCCGTACAGTATGGGGTTAAATATTCCTGGACACATCTAAAATTTGTAGCAGTAGTAGTCACGCATAGACACACATAGTCTACTAGGGGAGTCTACAAAAATATAGCCATGAATTAGAGTTGTTTGTAGAATAACCATTGAGGTACATGTATGCAAAGTACTAAATAAGAAGAAAAACAAACCTGTTTCTTCTTCTGACCCACTACGAGCCCTCTGTAGGGCACGGTACGTGGTGACTTCTTCCGTACTAACTCCTTTTTTCAGAATATCCATGTGCCACCCAAGCTCACCCCTAGGGAAGAATAGAGGGTATGAAAGAGCATCGTAACATCCATGATATGAGCGAATATTGTGTCTTCTTCTATCTTTCCCATGTAGGACAACACTATTGTGGAACTGACCAAGGAGTTCGCTTCCCCTCGATCCAAATAGTTGCCACCTCTGAAGCCAATGGCATGTTGTATGTTCTCTAGTCTAGCCTCTGGTCAAGGTTTAGTGTGACTCGATAGTCCTCAAGGTGTTCAGCCTGGCCCACACTCCTAAGATGTTGCGAGTATGGGTTGTCACGAAGGATGGCCACAAGCCTCTCAATGACTTCTTTGTCTTTTTGGCACTTCTCTTCGCGACATCGTTGATAGCGGAGCTCAAGGCTTGGATCGTCGTCGTAGAAGTAAAGCTCAAGATGTCTTGGCTCCTTACCATCTTCTTTGCCAAATGACGTAATGTTGTGATAGATCTGGCCGTGCGCACGGAAGGTGTATATGCCACTGTTTTTCATGCTTGTAGTAGCACTATCGAGGCGACAATATAGAGTAGTGAAAGAGAAATGGCCATTGAAAAACCTAATGCTGTTACGAAAGTGCCTAGCATCTACATCGTTACTTGACCAAAGCCTCATAAGCTCATCAGGTATGTTCAGTGCATTGAGCTCGACCTTTCTGCCGCGACAACAGAACCTAGGTGGTTCATGCTCAAACCTTTTCGCATCGCAATGCTTGCAATTTGCAACAAGTTTTAGCATATGGGTATCTGTCAGCATGTTACTATACACCTTTTCGTATTGGTCAGGTACTTCAGGGACAGAAGTTGTGTCTTCCTCAAGGTCATTGTCTTGGACATCATCATCATCTTCCTCATCTGAAATGACATTTAAGCCGCAATAGTTTACATAAAGCAATGGAAGATTTTATTCTATTCGGTATTTCGCACAAATACCTTGCCCCGCAAACAGGTATCCCTCATCCTCTTCCTCATCCTCTTCAAATATATCTCCCTCATCATCATCTATGACCGTCAAAGATAGTTTATAGATTGTTAAACAAAGGAGTTCAAATGTTTTATAGAATGTTAGAAAATAGTGTAAATTACCACTGTCATCAAATAGTGGTGCCGTCGATGTGGCTGATGTAGGCTAAAGGCTAGGTCCCTATCCTTTCTGATAATCATGTAATGACCATGGTCGAGTTAGGTATAATATGGTATATAATATAGGTTACCTAAATGGGGTAATAAGGCATTAGTATTTACCATTGTTGGTCAGGACTGATTAAGGCAAGGGTGTGTTATCATTTAGGGGTTCTTCAGCCATGCATTCACAATCATCGAACAGTGGTGCCGTCAGTGTGGCCAATGTAGCCTAAATGTTGGGTCCTGCCCTTTTTGTTAATCATGGAATGACCATGGATCGGTTAGATATAATATGGTATATAGGTCACCTAAATGGGATAATGATGCATCAGTAAGTACCATTGTTGGTCACGACTGATTGAGGCAAGGGTGTGTTAACATCGACTCGGTCTTCAGCCATGCAGTCACCATCTTTATTAGATGCCCTTGTGTTCTAACCAATGCGACGCTCAAACATCGTGATACATTACGACAGATTGGAAGAATCGTGTCTGCTAATCCAGCCGAGGGGGAGCGTTACTATCTTAGGGTTCTCCTGAACCACATGGTAGGTGCAACCTTCTTTGAGTGTCTAAGGACCATTGATGGCGTACTCTTATCGACGTTCCATGAAGCTGCAGAAAAGAAGGGGCCTAATCGAAGAGGGACAACACACTGGGCGAGAGTCTTGCTGAGGCAACCGAGTGGATGATGCCATATGCGCTGCAAAGGCTCTTTGCAACAATATTGGTATTTTGTGAGCCCAGCAATGTGTTTGGACTATGGGAGAAACACAAGGAGGCAATGTCGGAGGACTGCAGGGGCAATAATCAATCCACCTTCATGGTGGAGCAGATGGTCCTCATAGATATTCAAAAATTGCTACAATCAATGCAGAAGGATATAAAGATGTACCCACTTCCTGATACCGACGACACATATGACGCCTCTTGTAATATTCCTAGAGAGATTTTTGAGGAGGCTAGCATTGAGGCTAACGAGGATGATGTGGCTCTGTCAGACACCCTTAATGAAGAGCAACGGGCTGCATACGATGAGATTATGTCCTCGGTTGATACCAAACATGGGGTCTCTTCTCTGTGGATCGTCCTGGCAGGACCGGAAAGACTTATCTGTACAAATCACTTCTCGCTACTATATGCGGTCAGAAAAAGATTGCTGTGGCAATAGCTACATCTGGTGTCGCAACCTCAATAATGTCTGGTGGCAGAACCGCCCACTCGCGCTTCAAGATTCCCCTCACCATCGATCATGGGACCTTTTGCAACTTCACGAAACAGAGTGGTACTGCCAAGCTGCTTCGAGCATCGTCTCTCATTATTTGGGATGAGGCTACCATGACAAAGAGGTAGGCTGTCGAGGCCCTAGACAATAGTCTCCGTGATATAATGGACCAACCAGAGCTGTCGTCAGAGGAAAGACCGTGGTGTTCGATGGATATTTCAGACAGGTTCTTCCCGTTGTTAAAAGAGGGTCGAGGGCTCAAATAGTCGGTGCCTCGCTGCGGATGTCGTACCTTTTGGGATTTCATGCGACATCTAAAACTGGTGTGCAACAAGAGGGCAAAGAGCGACCTGTGGTTTGCAGAATACTTGCTGTGCGTCGGTGGAGGTTTTGAGGAGGCGAATGGTGATGATGAAATCCATCTTCCTCATGATATATGCTTACCACACACCTGGAAAGATAGTGATCCTGATACTCTAATTGATTGCATATTCCCTAACCTCAATGCAAATATGTGAAGCAAAGATTATATCACCTCTCGAGCGATATTATCTACATAGAACGACTGGGTTGATATGATTAATATGAAGATGATAGGTCGTTTCCATGGGGATGAGATGGTGTACCATAGCTTTGACTGTGCGGTGGACGATTCGCACAACTACTACCCTCAGGAATTCCTTAACACTTTGACACCTAATGGTCTACCTCCACATGTGTTAAAGCTCAAGATTGGCTGTCCGGTCATATTGCTTAGGGAACATTTACCCGGCGAATGGACTTTGTAATGGTACCAGGCTTATCATACGAGGGTTCCAAAATAATACCATAGACGCAGAAATTATGTTGGGACAGCACGCTGGAAAGTGGGTTTTTTTTGCCGCATACCCTTATGCTCGTCGGACGATGAGATGTTCCCTTTTCATAAGCGAAAGCAGTGCCCTATTCGGCTCAGCTTCGCAATGACCGTTAACAAGGCACAGGGGCAGACTATCCCTAACGTCGGGGTATACATGCCGGAACTAGTGTTCTCGCATGGCTAATTGTATGTAGCGCTATCAAGAGCCACGACATGATCGAACATTAGAATCTTGGCTGTGCCGGCTGCTGAGAATGACGTAAACAAGGGGAAAGGGAAAGGGAAAGGGGAAGAAGAAATCGACAAAGGATATATTCATGAAGAATATCGTGTATAAAGAGGTTCTAACTCCATGAAAGAGGTAATGCATCATAGATCAATACATATTTTTTCAAGATATCAACGGTACTTTAACTTTAAAAATTAACAAACAACTTATATGCAGGATACTTCTAACTACAGCTTCAGCCATCTGCATGCTTCAGCTGCAAGAATTCAGGACGCCGCATCTTGGACTTGAAAAATCTTCTGGATCATCTTTGATTGGTGACCAGCTGCAGCTTGGTGTCCATGCAAAGCAAGTTCTCCTGGTCGAACTATTGAGATATTAGATTCTTAATTTTACAATATATTTTATGTACTACTAGGTGAATGTCCGTTCGTTGCAACGGAAAAAATTACAAGATAACATGTATTGTAAAACATAAACTTGTATGATTAAGGTGTCAAGCTATTGAGGCCGTAGCACATCGACTTGAAGATAAATGGATGTGAACATGTGAATGATGGGTAGCATGATGTTTGTCTAGCATGTAGATCGAATGATGCACAACGAGGTTGTCAACAGGTGGGTGTTCATTAGGCATGCACTTCCGCAATAATATTTGTGCCTCGGTGTTGGTGGTGTCATCTATGGCAAAGCCATATGACTCCTCCTCGCCCGCCTCTCTCTAAGTCTGTGCCGACGTCTAGACTCTAGAGGTCATCCTTCCCAATGTCGAACAATAGCACTAGCTGAAAAGTGCAGTCTTCGCGGCTGCTACGGTTGAGTGTTAGGCGCAACTCTGATCATTAATCAATTGTTTTTTAGTTTGTTTTTTGAGGGCTTGACTAACATGACTATTTTATTTTGTGTCTTATTTATTTTTCTTATCTAATACATTTGCGGCAAATTTATTGCTCATGTTTCTAAAATAAAATTAAAAATCTTAACTCCTAGAATTTAGGTATTACACTCATAAAAAAAAGGAGCTTTTATACATGGATAGTTGAGAAAGGTGCATTTTTTTTCTCACAAAAAAAGTCATGGTAATCACGGCCCCCTATAATCACGATTTGCACCAATTT
>JAHUYU010000479.1:0-20523 GCA_030439765.1 Tripidium arundinaceum
ACATTAAAGCTTGTGCATTGTATCCCCCTTTATAGTACGGCTTTTCCTATACTCAAATTTGAAATAGAAAATAAATTAAACATCTTTGAGTTGGTTGCCATGTCCTTTTGTAATTGGGGGCTTCACCATCACAAGAATTATCCTCCTTTTCATTGTACCTACTTGTCATCTTGATAAATCTCATTAGTTCTCTAATTGCGTGGTCATTATCACCAAAACCCACATTATGGCTTGATTGCACTTACAATCTCCCCCTTTTTGGTGATTGATGACAACACAATTAGAGCTTACAAAAGATAGAAACATACAACTGAGATTTTTGAGCCATGGGTGTGGGATCTCCCCCTAAATATGTGAATAGGCATTTGAATTTCTAAATTAGCATAAGAGGCCCAAATTTACATATTTGAGTGAAGTGAGGGCTCCCCATACATCCATTGCTTCTGTGGGGTGCTGCATACTGTGTCACAAGAATATACGTGATGCAAATGACAGTTATGCACATTAGAGAAGAGGCTGCAGCTGCAGTGCGTGGCACTGTTGCTCCTAAGACTGACAGCACAAAAAGCGGAAGACAAGCACCGCCACAATGCTAACACAAGATATATCTATGAAAGAAGTAAATGACAAGCTAAATAACCACACAAGGTACATGTCCACATCCAACACATAGAGAGTATATAGGTAGCAATTATTACATAAAATAGAGTTTGAGCACTCTCAACTCATTGACTAACTGAGCTAACTCTCAAACTCACATGGATAAGACATGAAACTCTCCAGCAAATTCTCCATGGTGACAAAAAAGTTGATGTACCCCCCTCTAATCTCGTTCTCCCCCTTTGGCAACAAGCACTAAAAAGAGAGAAAAGAAGAAAGGGAGACACAAGCTCTCAATCATCCTGAATATCATCCAACGGATGTTGTCGCCACTCAAACTGTCGTCATCATCATCGTCATCCTCCTCCTCATCGTCATCGGAGACAATGGCTCTACCCCCTCAATGGGTAGTGCCGGTGTAGTGTGTAGCACGTGTCGATGCCCGATTCGATGGTCCTGCAAACTCCTCCTCGTTGATCTCCTCATCGTCGCTGCCCAAACTGGATTGTACTCAAGCGGGGTGCAAGAAGCCTCAAGTGGAGGTAACCCCTGGTGCTGTCGAAGCTCTTTGACCTCCAATCGTGCCTCATATGCTGTTTGAGCTACATAGGAGCATGTACCAAAGATCGCCCTAAGGAATTTGGCAATCTTGCTCTTCTTCTTCTTGCGGGAAGAAGAGCGGAACAACTCTGGTCTGTCTGCTGCTATTGAGCTAGAAGCCCTCACTGTCTCTCCAACAGCTGAGTGGTGAGTCTTCTCTCCTCTGTATGGCTCATGAAGTCCATCCTTGGTGAATGTGTATCCGGTGACCCTCTCAATGATGAACATCACGTAAGGAGCAAAGGGTAGCGCCTTTGTTGCATCCTCTGCTGCAATCTGCAACTTATTCAAGATGAAACAAGAAACAGAGAAAGGAGCTCCTCCAAGTCCCATCCTAACAAGAATATTCCTTGCATACCCAAACAAATCTGAAGCTGATCCTCCCTTAGGGTTGATGGCAGTCTTGAAGAGGTTGTTGAGTATATAATAAAAGCTCTTGAGGCCCTTTACCTTGCCATCAGCAGCTGTAGGGTCCACATACATGAAGGCAATCTCTCACTCTATCAGTATGCACTCATCATGTATCTCTATGAAACCCCTGTCCTCTGCACAAAGCCCCAATAGGCAAGAGAAAGTGACAAAATTGACCTTGTAGTGTCGACCCTCTCTCTCTCATTCTCTCCCTCTCGGTCGCACCCGTGGTGGCACTCTCTCTCTCCCACATCGTTGCCTCTGTGCCGCGCCGCCCCCAGTGGTGCAGTGCTCGTCGCCGGCCCTCTCTTGCTGTGCCGCCGGTTGGAGAAGCTTGTAACCAAGCCGTCTTCTTCCCTCTTCCCTCGGTACAAAGGTAAATCGGTTTTTAACCCTAGTTTGAGCCCGATCTATGCAATGTGTTGGTCATTGGTCGTGGAACTTATTTCTCTATGAATGTTTGATGGTTTGGAAGAGAGATTAGTAGATGCTGCATGACGTGGCAATGCCATGCAGGGCGCGGTAGTGCCGCTTCCTAGCGGTGCCTCACAACACCCGGCAGTGCCACACCAGACAGCAGAAATTTCATTAGTTGACTCCTCTTTCTACTTGATTCCAACACATTAATCCACCCTTCTACTCTCCACCATTTAGACACTTATCAGTTCTACACTTTTCTTTGCATAGATGGGTTCTGGTGATGAAGAAGAGAGAAGGACCAAGAGGAGAATGGACCCTGCCGCAGGAAGGCAGAAGCAGCCCTCTCATCGAGGTGGCAGAGGTGGAGCAGCACGTGGTGGTAGAGGTGACGCTGGAGGCAGGGGGAGCACTCAGTAGCAGATACAGCAGGAGCAGCAACTTGAGTTGGCTGGATGGACCATTCGTCCAGATGACTGTCCTGGTACTCCTGATGATTTGACTGAGTTTGATGGTTCTTATATGGTGCCTTACCTTGGGATGTGAATGAGAGGAGGCCTCAGGATTCAAGGCAGAGATAGAGGATCAGCTACAAGAACCAGCACAAGTCAGTGAAGGAGGAGAGATTTAACTTCCCATACTCAGTTCCCCGGGATACAAGTGTGGACTATAGATTTTGGAATACCTTTCATTCCGATTTCTATATCTCTGTGTTGTACAATGCAAAGAACTCCAAGATTCTAAAAATAAAGTATGTTGATTGGGAGCACTTGGAGTTAAAGAGAGACAGAGATTTCAACCAAGCCATAGCAGCATGCAAGAGGTTCAATATGTATGATCTCATGAGTTTCAAGCATGATTGGAACACTGAGGTCTTGCTACAGTTTCTTGCTACCTTCTACTGCTGCAACAGGATGGACATGCTTCACTAGATGATAGAGGGTCGACACTACAAGGTCAATTTTGTCACTTTCTCTTGCCTATTGGGGCTTTGTGCAGAGGACAGGGGTTTCATAGAGATACATGATGAGTGCATACTGATAGAGTGAGAGATTGCCTTCATGTATGTGGACCCTACAGCTGCTGATGGCAAGGTAAAGGGCCTCAAGAGCTTTTATTATATACTCAACAACCTCTTCAAGACTGCCATCAACCCTAAGGGAGGATCAGCTTCAGATTTGTTTGGGTATGCAAGGAATATTCTTGTTAGGATGGGACTTGGAGGAGCTCCTTTCTCTGTTTCTTGTTTCATCTTGAATAAGTTGCAGATTGCAGCAGAGGATGCAACAAAGGCGCTACCCTTTGCTCCTTACGTGATGTTCATCATTGAGAGGGTCACCGGATACACATTCACCAAGGATGGACTTCATGAGCCATACAGAGGAGAGAAGACTCACCACTCAGCTGTTGGAGAGACAGTGAGGGCTTCTAGCTCAATAGCAGCAGACAGACCAGAGTTGTTCCGCTCTTCTTCCCGCAAGAAGAAGAAGAGCAAGATTGCCAAATTCCTTAGGGCGATCTTTGGTACATGCTCCTATGTAGCTCAAACAGCATATGAGGCACGATTGGAGGTCAAAGAGCTTCGACAGCACCAGGGGTTACCTCCACTTGAGGCTTCTTGCACCCCGCTTGAGTACAATCCAGTTTGGGCAGCGACGATGAGGAGATCAACGAGGAGGAGTTTGCAGGACCATCGAATCGGGCATCGACACGTGCTACACACTACACCGGCACTACCCATTGAGGGGGTAGAGCCATTGTCTCCGATGACGATGAGGAGGAGGATGACGATGATGATGACGACAGTTTGAGTGGCGACAACATCCGTTGGATGATATTCAGGATGATTGAGAGCTTGTGTCTCCCTTTCTTCTTTTCTCTCTTTTTAGTGCTTGTTGCCAAAGGGGGAGAACGAGATTAGAGGGGGGTACATCAACTTTTTTGTCACCATGGAGAATTTGCTGGAGAGTTTCATGTCTTATCCATGTGAGTTTGAGAGTTAGCTCAGTTAGTCAATGAGTTGAGAGTGCTCAAACTCTATTTTATGTAATAATTGCTACCTATATACTCTCTATGTGTTGGATGTGGACATGTACCTTGTGTGGTTATTTAGCTTGTCATTTACTTCTTTCATAGATATATCTTGTGTTAGCATTGTGGCGGTGCTTGTCTTCCGCTTTTTGTGCTGTCAGTCTTAGGAGCAACAGTGCCACGCACTGCAGCTGCAGCCTCTTCTCTAATGTGCATAACTGTCATTTGCATCACGTATATTCTTGTGACACAGTATGCAGCACCCCACAGAAGCAATGGATGTATGGGGAGCCCTCACTTCACTCAAATATGTAAATTTGGGCCTCTTATGCTAATTTAGAAATTCAAATGCCTATTCACATATTTAGGGGGAGATCCCACACCCATGGCTCAAAAATCTCAGTTGTATGTTTCTATCTTTTGTAAGCTCTAATTGTGTTGTCATCAATCACCAAAAAGGGGGAGATTGTAAGTGCAATCAAGCCATAATGTGGGTTTTGGTGATAATGACCACGCAATTAGAGAACTAATGAGATTTATCAAGATGACAAGTAGGTACAATGAAAAGGAGGATAATTCTTGTGATGGTGAAGCCCCCAATTACAAAAGGACATGGCAACCAACTCAAAGATGTTTAATTTATTTTCTATTTCAAATTTGAGTATAGGAAAAGCCGTACTATAAAGGGGGATACAATGCACAAGCTTTAATGTGCAACCAAGTGCTCAAATACCCACCAAAAATATTCTCAAACCCTTAGCCTTGGTAGCAAGCCCTCCACTCTTTGTTCAATTGCTATCAGGCTAGAGCAGCACTGCAGCTCGCCCAGCTACGGTGCCACTGAGGGGCACTACCGCACAGGGATCGGCACTACCGCGACTTGTATTGTGACCGTTGGAGCAGGGGGATATTTCTCATATCCCTTCTCCTCCCAATGGTCATCTCAACCATTCCCCATCCTGCTCAACCAGGGAAAGCTTTCTTCCTCTCTCTCACTCCATAAGAGCACCTCAAGCTTCTCCCAACGATTTCTCTCCAATTCCTTAAGAGATTGAGCCTCCAAACTAATAAAGAAAGCTCTCCAACCTGTTCTTAAACTCCTAGAGCACTTGGTTCGCATTCAAGCCAGTGGATTGTGTTTGTTACTCTTGGAGCTTTGCTCCTAGCCTCCTAGAGCGTCGCCTATGAAGCTTCCAACTTGTGTGGCAGCTCTAGGACGTTTGTAATCACCCTTTACTACTAGTAAGAACCCCACATCTCAAGAGACTTCCTCTCTTGACTTGAGAACAAGGATAGAGTTTGCGAAACCCAAGCCTTCGTGGCTTTCTCAACAATGTGGAGGTAGGCAAGCCTTTGTGGCAAGCTGAACCACGGGATAAATCCTTGTCTTTCTTGTGTTCTTACTATTTGCATTGAATTACTTGTTTATATGGTGATTCTAGGGTTTGGTCCTGATTTACTCATTCGTGCACTTCCATCAATATCCAAATGGTGGAATAGGCTCTACTCTGCCCCAAGAAGCTCAATAAATTACTCGATCTATTTTCCCTTGGGCAGATTTTGAACTGTGATCTCGAACTTGTCAGGTGGAGCGGCAGTGCTGTGCAGGCTTCTAACATTTGTTCGAGTTGATTTTTAGCAGGCCCATTCACCCCCCTCTAGGCTTAGCAGGCATCCTTACAATGACAACATGATCAACTATAATAATGTGGTTTGCTTGTATATAAGGTTTTAGTCTAGTGGATGCAAGGATGGATATGGACAAAGGCAACATGAATATCAAGTGATCAACACCTCAAGCAAGCACAAGGAGCAATGTTGAAGACCCTAGAAGACATGCAAGAAGTCCAATACATCAAGAAGAAGAAGCCCAGATGATAAGACATGAAGAAACCAAGACAAATGTGCACTATAGAAGACCACTAGAAAAGTTCGGTGATGTCTCATAGCAGGCATCAAGAAAAGGCAGGGCTGCAGGACACTTCGATCTGATCGTTAATAACCCACTAGAGAAACTATGGCGAGGCAACGGAGACCAAGCACCAGATCATGGGTGCACCACTATTCATGGGCAGAAAATGAAGACTTCACCTATGCCACTGTTCCCCTCTCCATTCAAAGGCTCAGGCGTGGTGACAAATAACCTCTCATCGACACCATTGGTGCCATGATTCCGATGTGGAAGTCAGGGCTTCTCACGAGCGTGGGGCGCATTCTGCTCACAAAGCTTACCCTCTCCACGATCCCTATCCATATCTCTTTTGCAACATGCCTCTCGGACTGTGCGATCAAGTAGATCGACGAGCGTCGGTGCGTTTTCCTCTAAGTGGGAATAGAAGCAACTATCGACGGCAAATGCAATGTCGCTTGGAGAACCGTGTGTAGTCCCACGGTTCGCTGGGAGTGCCTGAAATGGGTGAACCCGGTCGCGGTTGGGCGTGGTTGCCAACACACACTGAGAAGCTGGTCGCTGCCATGCATGCGGCGTCCCTCAGCGTTGTCCTGGGTGATCGCACTTCTGCAAGGTTCTGGATAGATAATTGTTTCTCTGTCAAACCTCTGATCATGTTCGTGCCATCGTTGTTCGGGGTGATCCACAAGCATGGCCATAGCCGGGTCGTTAAAGACGCATTACACGAGCATCGCTGGGTGCATGACATAAGCGGAGCTCTCACCACCCAGGTGTTGTGCGACTACTTGAAGGTGTAGGAAGTGGTTGATGAAGTGGTCTTTCAGCCACTCTAGTCCGACCGATTCATATGGAGGTGGTCTACCAATGGTATCTATTCGGCGGCATCCTCTTACCATGTGTTCTTCGCCGGTTCATCGAAGCTGCTAGGAGCTAAGGAACTCTTGCAAACAAGGGCCCCTCGACGCTTCAAATTCTTCTTTTTTGTTTGCGTTGCATGGGCTTCTATGGACAATCGAGAGGCGTAGGAGGCATGGGCTTCAAGACAATGACAACTGTGCTTTCTGCGACCAGTGCTCTGAAACGGTGAATCGCTTGTTGCTCGGTGTGTCATACAAATCTGGTTCAGGACTCCGGTGGTTGATTCCGGTCTGGTGGATTGGTGGTTTTCGACAGAGGATGCTGCTAAGTAGTACGGTGCACAAAGGCTTTGATTCACTGGCACTGCTCGTGCCGTGGCTACTCTGGAAGGAGAGGAACTCTAGGGTCTTTAGGAATTTGCCGAGGGCTCTGGCTATCCTTGCGCACGAGTTGGTCATGGAAGGCCGATACTCCAGCCTGGCAAACTTGCTGGTTCTGTTGAATTCGGGGTTGCAAAATTAACTAACGTAAAGTCTCCTGTAGATCTTGGTAGCTTCAGCATCCTCCCTGGCTAGCCGTTCCCGCTTGTGTCTCACTAGCCAACTGGGCCTCACCAGCTTAAGGCGTTAAGCTTGTAGTCTCAAAACATTCCTATCCCCAGACCTAGAGGGTCGTTCCTTTCGGCGCAGCTTTGTGGTTCACCTGACTTGGCCCCGGCGTCGCTCCCCCAGGGTAGGAAGCGGCCGTGGTCGCCTGTGCCAGTTTCCGAGGTTACGGAGCTTGAGCTGTTGAGGCCTAGCCGCAGGATTGACGACGAAGGCCACAATACTCAACCTCCATCGCCTGATGTGTCCCTGTTGGCACAATTGGAGGCGCGGCTATGCGTCTCGCTTGAGACCCCATTGATCCGCAAGTCGAGGCTGAGGAGGTCCAGGACACCTTCAATGGTGATGTCAGTGAGTTGGAGTGGGAGGCTGGCTGCTAAGACCAAGGCCTCCAACCCAACTGTCCAGGCACAAAATGTGCTGAAGCAAAAGCTGCGGATCGCAGGCATGGCGTAGAGTCCGGACCCTACGGCTTTGGACAGTGTCAAGGCCTTCTTCGCTGCGCCATTGTCACCCTCCAAATAGGAGGCCCTTCAGGCGCTCTTTGCTCCACATTTCGATCCGGTGGCCATGGTGTTGGGTTATGAGGATGCTACGCTAGCCGGAAAACAAAATTTTTCGACCTCATAAACTAGGAACTACTGCTAGTTATAGATCACAGGATTACCACTAGACGCGCAGGTGCAGCGGAAGTGACTCGATGTAGTCGTATGCGTCGTAGCAGTGCCGTGCAGTTGCGAGGTCGTCCGTCCGCCCGTCCCCTTCGTGCGGTTCGTCCTTGTGCTCCAGATGCAGCACCTCCGAGGTATGCACACGTACAGGGAGGAAGTGTTGTGCCTCCGGACTGCTAGGTCCACGAGGAGCAGCAGGCGCGGGCGTGGGATGGGCGGCGGCGGCTACCAAATGGCGTGGCTTACTATCCCCGTCGCCCACCCCTTGCTTATATAGGCGTCCTAATGAACTCCGAGTTGGAGGCCCATTAGTAACCCTAAGCCTTGTCTAATTTGGGTCCAACCCGAATTAGGCTTCCAGCCCCTTAAGCGTGTGACCCTATGGGTTCACGCACACATAGACATGGCCCGAGTACTCCTACTTGCCCAATAGTTTACAACGGCCTCTAGCAAGGCATGTCAACTCCTATGCATACGCAAAGATCATATCAGACGAACCACCACAAAACCACATACATGTTATTCCCTTTGCCTCACGATATTTGGTCCAGCTCATAGGTTAACACTTAACCTAAGCACGGCCATGCATTTCTTGATCCAATCATTCGAGTGGTCCAGTAATATCTCTCTCACGTGGAGAGGGGCAAATTCCATCTTGATCGACTATGTCTCACAGCATGTTTCCCGACAAACACGAAAACCACCTTTATAACTACCCAGTTACGGAGTAGCATTTGATAGTCCCTGAGTAGGTCGTTTCACATCTTGAAGACATATGACAATCTCAAGTCTAAGGACATAACGTACATGATATGTATAGAGACAATTACAACATCTCACGTTGGGTCAGTCCAGCCCCATGTCATACATGTGCCCACTATTATTTTGACATCTCTATGTCCATGACTTGTGAAACATAGTCATCAACCAATATATGTGCTGATCTAATATTCATGTGTGTCCTCACATGAACTCCGATCAGAGACAACTTTAGAATAACCATACAAGTAAAAGAGTTTTACAAACAATTCACATAATTGCCAATCGATACAAGTTGTCTTTAATGGATATTCAATGAACACATAATATATTATGGATACAATCGCAATATCATCATCTCTATGATTACCTCTAGGGCATATTCCTAACACATGGAGCTCAACCTCATTGGCTTGGAGCACGACGCTCTTTAGCCGCCGAGTTCTAGGCCTGCTATGTCTGTCCCTATGCTTGATCCTCTTCACGGTCGCTAAGTAGTTTCTTTTGTAATCACAACTGTGTAAGCTCTAATTCCGGAATGAAATTCTGAGGTCGCATGCCAGTATCCACGAAATTCTGCGAGTAATCATTCTGTTCACCCCGTTGGTCCACTGTTCCTCTGTGGCATATCCAGCCTCCAGGTAGTTTATCATGAAGCATTTCATGACTTGGTCTATCCATTGGATGATTGGATCAAAACCTAATACTTGTGCATCCGTAGGACCTCTACCTAATTGAATATTATGTCTTGCTTCAGCTCCCATACTAGGAGCAAACCCAGGTCCAGCTACTAGAGGAGGGATGTGAAGATACGTGGGGAGTGACAGCAAGCATATTCACATCAACACCCCCTGTTCCAGCCCAAACATAGGCCCTGGAAACGGTGGCATGAAAATACCAGGTCCAAGAGGACTCAGAGAGTGGAGCATGTTCGGGCCCCATTGGTTGCATTGGATCTGGTGGCAGACCGAGAGGCCCAAATGGTGGAGGCAGCAGCATCTCTAGATCATAGTGACAACTTATATCTTGAGTGGTTCATACTTCATAGGCCGGTGATGTCACCCTTGGCCCGTATTGGTGATGGTTACCACCCTTTATCTCTTTTCTTTCCTATATCTTCTAAGCATGTTAATGACATGGCATAAATTACAAACCAAATAAAAGCACTTAGATGGTATGCGGTAGAAGATTTTTTTTTCGCGAGTGGGCTGAAGCCCGTTTTTCATTAAGAGGATAGGAATGTTTTTTTTCCTCGAACGTGCCATTGGCATGGTATTCATTAAGCAGAAGAGGAGTCTAACAATTTAAAGCTGGGACGGTAATTTGTGATTACCGAGCTAGACACCGACAGAGCTCACACAGTTGTGATTACAAAAGAAACTACTTAGCGACCGTGAAGAGGATCAAGCATAGGGACAGACATAGCAGGCCTAGAACTCGGCGGCTAAAGAGCGTCGTGCTCCAAGCCAATGAGGTTGAGCTCCATGTGTTAGGAATATGCCCTAGAGGTAATCATAGAGATGATGATATTGCGATTGTATCCATAATATATTATGTGTTCATTGAATATCCATTAAAGACAACTTGTATCGATTGGCAATTATGTGAATTGTTTGTAAAACTCTTTTACTTGTATGGTTATTCTAAAGTTGTCTCTGATCGGAGTTCATGTGAGGACACACATGAATATTAGATCAGCACATATATTGGTTGATGACTATGTTTCACAAGTCATGGACATAGAGATGTCAAAATAATAGTGGGCACATGTATGACATGGGGCTGGACTGACCCAACGTGAGATGTTGTAATTGTCTCTATACATATCATGTACGTTATGTCCTTAGACTTGAGATTGTCATATGTCTTCAAGATGTGAAACGACCTACTCAGGGACTATCAAATGCTACTCCGTAACTGGGTAGTTATAAAGGTGGTTTTCGTGTTTGTCGGGAAACATGCTGTGAGAGACATAGTCGATCAAGATGGAATTTGCCCCTCTCCACGTGAGAGAGATATTACTGGACCACTCGAATGATTGGATCAAGAAATGCATGGCCGTGCTTAGGTTAAGTGTTAACCTATGAGCTGGACCAAATATCGTGAGGCAAAGGGAATAACATGTATGTGGTTTTGTGGTGGTTCGTCTGATATGATCTTTGCGTATGCATAGGAGTTGACATGCCTTGCTAGAGGCCGTTGTAAACTATTGGGCAAGTAGGAGTACTCGGGCCATGTCTATGTGTGCGTGAACCCATAGGGTCACACGCTTAAGGGGCTGGAAGCCTAATTCGGGTTGGACCCAAATTAGACAAGGCTTAGGGTTACTAATGGGCCTCCAACTCGGAGTTCATTAGGACGCCTATATAAGCAAGGGGTGGGCGACGGGGATAGGTAAGCCACGCCATTTGGTAGCCGCCGCCGCCCATCCCACGCCCGCGCCTGCTGCTCCTCGTGGACCTAGCAGTCCGGAGGCACAACACTTCCTCCCTGTACGTGTGCATACCTCGGAGGTGCTGCATCTGGAGCACAAGGACGAACCGCACGAAGGGGACGGGCGGACGGACGACCTCGCAACTGCACGGCACTGCTACGACGCATACGACTACATCGAGTCACTTCCGCTGCACCTGCGCGTCTAGTGGTAATCCTGTGATCTATAACTAGCAGTAGTTCCTAGTTTATGAGGTCGAAAAATTTTGTTTTCCGGCTAGCGTAGCATCCTCATAACCCAACACCATGGCCACCGGATCGAAATGTGGAGCAAAGAGCGCCTGAAGGGCCTCCTATTTGGAGGGTGACAATGGCGCAGCGAAGAAGGCCTTGACACTGTCCAAAGCCGTAGGGTCCGGACTCTACGCCATGCCTGCGATCCGCAGCTTTTGCTTCAGCACATTTTGTGCCTGGACAGTTGGGTTGGAGGCCTTGGTCTTAGCAGCCAGCCTCCCACTCCAACTCACTGACATCACCATTGAAGGTGTCCTGGACCTCCTCAGCCTCGACTTGCGGATCAATGGGGTCTCAAGCGAGACGCATAGCCGCGCCTCCAATTGTGCCAACAGGGACACATCAGGCGATGGAGGTTGAGTATTGTGGCCTTCGTCGTCAATCCTGCGGCTAGGCCTCAACAGCTCAAGCTCCGTAACCTCGGAAACTGGCACAGGCGACCACGGCCGCTTCCTACCCTGGGGGAGCGACGCCGGGGCCAAGTCAGGTGAACCACAAAGCTGCGCCGAAAGGAACGACCCTCTAGGTCTGGGGATAGGAATGTTTTGAGACTACAAGCTTAACGCCTTAAGCTGGTGAGGCCCAGTTGGCTAGTGAGACACAAGCGGGAACGGCTAGCCAGGGAGGATGCTGAAGCTACCAAGATCTACAGGAGACTTTACGTTAGTTAATTTTGCAACCCCGAATTCAACAGAACCAGCAAGTTTGCCAGGCTGGAGTATCGGCCTTCCATGACCAACTCGTGCGCAAGGATAGCCAGAGCCCTCGGCAAATTCCTAAAGACCCTAGAGTTCCTCTCCTTCCAGAGTAGCCACGGCACGAGCAGTGCCAGTGAATCAAAGCCTTTGTGCACCGTACTACTTAGCAGCATCCTCTGTCGAAAACCACCAATCCACCAGACCGGAATCAACCACCGGAGTCCTGAACCAGATTTGTATGACACACCGAGCAACAAGCGATTCACCGTTTCAGAGCACTGGTCGCAGAAAGCACAGTTGTCATTGTCTTGAAGCCCATGCCTCCTACGCCTCTCGATTGTCCATAGAAGCCCATGCAACGCAAACAAAAAAGAAGAATTTGAAGCGTCGAGGGGCCCTTGTTTGCAAGAGTTCCTTAGCTCCTAGCAGCTTCGATGAACCGGCGAAGAACACATGGTAAGAGGATGCCGCCGAATAGATACCATTGGTAGACCACCTCCATATGAATCGGTCGGACTAGAGTGGCTGAAAGACCACTTCATCAACCACTTCCTACACCTTCAAGTAGTCGCACAACACCTGGGTGGTGAGAGCTCCGCTTATGTCATGCACCCAGCGATGCTCGTGTAATGCGTCTTTAACGACCCGGCTATGGCCATGCTTGTGGATCACCCCGAACAACGATGGCACGAACATGATCAGAGGTTTGACAGAGAAACAATTATCTATCCAGAACCTTGCAGAAGTGCGATCACCCAGGACAACGCTGAGGGACGCCGCATGCATGGCAGCGACCAGCTTCTCAGTGTGTGTTGGCAACCACGCCCAACCGCGACCGGGTTCACCCATTTCAGGCACTCCCAGCGAACCGTGGGACTACACACGGTTCTCCAAGCGACATTGCATTTGCCGTCGATAGTTGCTTCTATTCCCACTTAGAGGAAAACGCACCGACGCTCGTCGATCTACTTGATCGCACAGTCCGAGAGGCATGTTGCAAAAGAGATATGGATAGGGATCGTGGAGAGGGTAAGCTTTGTGAGCAGAATGCGCCCCACGCTCGTGAGAAGCCCTGACTTCCACATCGGAATCATGGCACCAATGGTGTCGATGAGAGGTTATTTGTCACCACGCCTGAGCCTTTGAATGGAGAGGGGAACAGTGGCATAGGTGAAGTCTTCATTTTCTGCCCATGAATAGTGGTGCACCCATGATCTGGTGCTTGGTCTCCGTTGCCTCGCCATAGTTTCTCTAGTGGGTTATTAACGATCAGATCGAAGTGTCCTGCAGCCCTGCCTTTTCTTGATGCCTGCTATGAGACATCACCGAACTTTCTAGTGGTCTTCTATAGTGCACATTTGTCTTGGTTTCTTCATGTCTTATCATCTGGGCTTCTTCTTCTTGATGTATTGGACTTCTTGCATGTCTTCTAGGGTCTTCAACATTGCTCCTTGTGCTTGCTTGAGGTGTTGATCACTTGATATTCATGTTGCCTTTGTCCATATCCATCCTTGCATCCACTAGACTAAAACCTTATATACAAGCAAACCACATTATTATAGTTGATCATGTTGTCATTGTAAGGATGCCTGCTAAGCCTAGAGGGGGGTGAATGGGCCTGCTAAAAATCAACTCGAACAAATGTTAGAAGCCTGCACAGCACTGCCGCTCCACCTGACAAGTTCGAGATCACAGTTCAAAATCTGCCCAAGGGAAAATAGATCGAGTAATTTATTGAGCTTCTTGGGGCAGAGTAGAGCCTATTCCACCATTTGGATATTGATGGAAGTGCACGAATGAGTAAATCAGGACCAAACCCTAGAATCACCATATAAACAAGTAATTCAATGCAAATAGTAAGAACACAAGAAAGACAAGGATTTATCCCGTGGTTCAGCTTGCCACAAAGGCTTGCCTACCTCCACATTGTTGAGAAAGCCACGAAGGCTTGGGTTTCGCAAACTCTATCCTTGTTCTCAAGTCAAGAGAGGAAGTCTCTTGAGATGTGGGGTTCTTACTAGTAGTAAAGGGTGATTACAAACGTCCTAGAGCTGCCACACAAGTTGGAAGCTTCATAGGCGACGCTCTAGGAGGCTAGGAGCAAAGCTCCAAGAGTAACAAACACAATCCACTGGCTTGAATGCGAACCAAGTGCTCTAGGAGTTTAAGAACAGGTTGGAGAGTTTTCTTTATTAGTTTGGAGGCTCAATCTCTTAAGGAATTGGAGAGAAATCGTTGGAGAAGCTTGAGGTGCTCTTATGGAGTGAGAGAGAGGAAGAAAGCTTTCCCTGGTTGAGCAGGATGGGGAATGGTTGAGATGACCATTGGGAGGAGAAGGGATATGAGAAATATCCCCCTGCTCCAACGGTCACAATACAAGTCGCGGTAGTGCCGATCCCTGTGCGGTAGTGCCCCTCAGTGGCACCGTAGCTGGGCGAGCTGCAGTGCTGCTCTAGCCTGATAGCAATTGAACAAAGAGTGGAGGGCTTGCTACCAAGGCTAAGGGTTTGAGAATATTTTTGGTGGGTATTTGAGCACTTGGTTGCACATTAAAGCTTGTGCATTGTATCCCCCTTTATAGTACGGCTTTTCCTATACTCAAATTTGAAATAGAAAATAAATTAAACATCTTTGAGTTGGTTGCCATGTCCTTTTGTAATTGGGGGCTTCACCATCACAAGAATTATCCTCCTTTTCATTGTGACACAGTATGCAGCACCCCACAGAAGCAATGGATGTATGGGGAGCCCTCACTTCACTCAAATATGTAAATTTGGGCCTCTTATGCTAATTTAGAAATTCAAATGCCTATTCACATATTTAGGGGGAGATCCCACACCCATGGCTCAAAAATCTCAGTTGTATGTTTCTATCTTTTGTAAGCTCTAATTGTGTTGTCATCAATCACCAAAAAGGGGGAGATTGTAAGTGCAATCAAGCCATAATGTGGGTTTTGGTGATAATGACCACGCAATTAGAGAACTAATGAGATTTATCAAGATGACAAGTAGGTACAATGAAAAGGAGGATAATTCTTGTGATGGTGAAGCCCCCAATTACAAAAGGACATGGCAACCAACTCAAAGATGTTTAATTTATTTTCTATTTCAAATTTGAGTATAGGAAAAGCCGTACTATAAAGGGGGATACAATGCACAAGCTTTAATGTGCAACCAAGTGCTCAAATACCCACCAAAAATATTCTCAAACCCTTAGCCTTGGTAGCAAGCCCTCCACTCTTTGTTCAATTGCTATCAGGCTAGAGCAGCACTGCAGCTCGCCCAGCTACGGTGCCACTGAGGGGCACTACCGCACAGGGATCGGCACTACCGCGACTTGTATTGTGACCGTTGGAGCAGGGGGATATTTCTCATATCCCTTCTCCTCCCAATGGTCATCTCAACCATTCCCCATCCTGCTCAACCAGGGAAAGCTTTCTTCCTCTCTCTCACTCCATAAGAGCACCTCAAGCTTCTCCCAACGATTTCTCTCCAATTCCTTAAGAGATTGAGCCTCCAAACTAATAAAGAAAACTCTCCAACCTGTTCTTAAACTCCTAGAGCACTTGGTTCGCATTCAAGCCAGTGGATTGTGTTTGTTACTCTTGGAGCTTTGCTCCTAGCCTCCTAGAGCGTCGCCTATGAAGCTTCCAACTTGTGTGGCAGCTCTAGGACGTTTGTAATCACCCTTTACTACTAGTAAGAACCCCACATCTCAAGAGACTTCCTCTCTTGACTTGAGAACAAGGATAGAGTTTGCGAAACCCAAGCCTTCGTGGCTTTCTCAACAATGTGGAGGTAGGCAAGCCTTTGTGGCAAGCTGAACCACGGGATAAATCCTTGTCTTTCTTGTGTTCTTACTATTTGCATTGAATTACTTGTTTATATGGTGATTCTAGGGTTTGGTCCTGATTTACTCATTCGTGCACTTCCATCAATATCCAAATGGTGGAATAGGCTCTACTCTGCCCCAAGAAGCTCAATAAATTACTCGATCTATTTTCCCTTGGGCAGATTTTGAACTGTGATCTCGAACTTGTCAGGTGGAGCGGCAGTGCTGTGCAGGCTTCTAACATTTGTTCGAGTTGATTTTTAGCAGGCCCATTCACCCCCCTCTAGGCTTAGCAGGCATCCTTACAATGACAACATGATCAACTATAATAATGTGGTTTGCTTGTATATAAGGTTTTAGTCTAGTGGATGCAAGGATGGATATGGACAAAGGCAACATGAATATCAAGTGATCAACACCTCAAGCAAGCACAAGGAGCAATGTTGAAGACCCTAGAAGACATGCAAGAAGTCCAATACATCAAGAAGAAGAAGCCCAGATGATAAGACATGAAGAAACCAAGACAAATGTGCACTATAGAAGACCACTAGAAAAGTTCGGTGATGTCTCATAGCAGGCATCAAGAAAAGGCAGGGCTGCAGGACACTTCGATCTGATCGTTAATAACCCACTAGAGAAACTATGGCGAGGCAACGGAGACCAAGCACCAGATCATGGGTGCACCACTATTCATGGGCAGAAAATGAAGACTTCACCTATGCCACTGTTCCCCTCTCCATTCAAAGGCTCAGGCGTGGTGACAAATAACCTCTCATCGACACCATTGGTGCCATGATTCCGATGTGGAAGTCAGGGCTTCTCACGAGCGTGGGGCGCATTCTGCTCACAAAGCTTACCCTCTCCACGATCCCTATCCATATCTCTTTTGCAACATGCCTCTCGGACTGTGCGATCAAGTAGATCGACGAGCGTCGGTGCGTTTTCCTCTAAGTGGGAATAGAAGCAACTATCGACGGCAAATGCAATGTCGCTTGGAGAACCGTGTGTAGTCCCACGGTTCGCTGGGAGTGCCTGAAATGGGTGAAACCCGGTCGCGGTTGGGCGTGGTTGCCAACACACACTGAGAAGCTGGTCGCTGCCATGCATGCGGCGTCCCTCAGCGTTGTCCTGGGTGATCGCACTTCTGCAAGGTTCTGGATAGATAATTGTTTCTCTGTCAAACCTCTGATCATGTTCGTGCCATCGTTGTTCGGGGTGATCCACAAGCATGGCCATAGCCGGGTCGTTAAAGACGCATTACACGAGCATCGCTGGGTGCATGACATAAGCGGAGCTCTCACCACCCAGGTGTTGTGCGACTACTTGAAGGTGTAGGAAGTGGTTGATGAAGTGGTCTTTCAGCCACTCTAGTCCGACCGATTCATATGGAGGTGGTCTACCAATGGTATCTATTCGGCGGCATCCTCTTACCATGTGTTCTTCGCCGGTTCATCGAAGCTGCTAGGAGCTAAGGAACTCTTGCAAACAAGGGCCCCTCGACGCTTCAAATTCTTCTTTTTTGTTTGCGTTGCATGGGCTTCTATGGACAATCGAGAGGCGTAGGAGGCATGGGCTTCAAGACAATGACAACTGTGCTTTCTGCGACCAGTGCTCTGAAACGGTGAATCGCTTGTTGCTCGGTGTGTCATACAAATCTGGTTCAGGACTCCGGTGGTTGATTCCGGTCTGGTGGATTGGTGGTTTTCGACAGAGGATGCTGCTAAGTAGTACGGTGCACAAAGGCTTTGATTCACTGGCACTGCTCGTGCCGTGGCTACTCTGGAAGGAGAGGAACTCTAGGGTCTTTAGGAATTTGCCGAGGGCTCTGGCTATCCTTGCGCACGAGTTGGTCATGGAAGGCCGATACTCCAGCCTGGCAAACTTGCTGGTTCTGTTGAATTCGGGGTTGCAAAATTAACTAACGTAAAGTCTCCTGTAGATCTTGGTAGCTTCAGCATCCTCCCTGGCTAGCCGTTCCCGCTTGTGTCTCACTAGCCAACTGGGCCTCACCAGCTTAAGGCGTTAAGCTTGTAGTCTCAAAACATTCCTATCCCCAGACCTAGAGGGTCGTTCCTTTCGGCGCAGCTTTGTGGTTCACCTGACTTGGCCCCGGCGTCGCTCCCCCAGGGTAGGAAGCGGCCGTGGTCGCCTGTGCCAGTTTCCGAGGTTACGGAGCTTGAGCTGTTGAGGCCTAGCCGCAGGATTGACGACGAAGGCCACAATACTCAACCTCCATCGCCTGATGTGTCCCTGTTGGCACAATTGGAGGCGCGGCTATGCGTCTCGCTTGAGACCCCATTGATCCGCAAGTCGAGGCTGAGGAGGTCCAGGACACCTTCAATGGTGATGTCAGTGAGTTGGAGTGGGAGGCTGGCTGCTAAGACCAAGGCCTCCAACCCAACTGTCCAGGCACAAAATGTGCTGAAGCAAAAGCTGCGGATCGCAGGCATGGCGTAGAGTCCGGACCCTACGGCTTTGGACAGTGTCAAGGCCTTCTTCGCTGCGCCATTGTCACCCTCCAAATAGGAGGCCCTTCAGGCGCTCTTTGCTCCACATTTCGATCCGGTGGCCATGGTGTTGGGTTATGAGGATGCTACGCTAGCCGGAAAACAAAATTTTTCGACCTCATAAACTAGGAACTACTGCTAGTTATAGATCACAGGATTACCACTAGACGCGCAGGTGCAGCGGAAGTGACTCGATGTAGTCGTATGCGTCGTAGCAGTGCCGTGCAGTTGCGAGGTCGTCCGTCCGCCCGTCCCCTTCGTGCGGTTCGTCCTTGTGCTCCAGATGCAGCACCTCCGAGGTATGCACACGTACAGGGAGGAAGTGTTGTGCCTCCGGACTGCTAGGTCCACGAGGAGCAGCAGGCGCGGGCGTGGGATGGGCGGCGGCGGCTACCAAATGGCGTGGCTTACCTATCCCCGTCGCCCACCCCTTGCTTATATAGGCGTCCTAATGAACTCCGAGTTGGAGGCCCATTAGTAACCCTAAGCCTTGTCTAATTTGGGTCCAACCCGAATTAGGCTTCAGCCCCTTAAGCGTGTGACCCTATGGGTTCACGCACACATAGACATGGCCCGAGTACTCCTACTTGCCCAATAGTTTACAACGGCCTCTAGCAAGGCATGTCAACTCCTATGCATACGCAAAGATCATATCAGACGAACCACCACAAAACCACATACATGTTATTCCCTTTGCCTCACGATATTTGGTCCAGCTCATAGGTTAACACTTAACCTAAGCACGGCCATGCATTTCTTGATCCAATCATTCGAGTGGTCCAGTAATATCTCTCTCACGTGGAGAGGGGCAAATTCCATCTTGATCGACTATGTCTCACAGCATGTTTCCCGACAAACACGAAAACCACCTTTATAACTACCCAGTTACGGAGTAGCATTTGATAGTCCCTGAGTAGGTCGTTTCACATCTTGAAGACATATGACAATCTCAAGTCTAAGGACATAACGTACATGATATGTATAGAGACAATTACAACATCTCACGTTGGGTCAGTCCAGCCCCATGTCATACATGTGCCCACTATTATTTTGACATCTCTATGTCCATGACTTGTGAAACATAGTCATCAACCAATATATGTGCTGATCTAATATTCATGTGTGTCCTCACATGAACTCCGATCAGAGACAACTTTAGAATAACCATACAAGTAAAAGAGTTTTACAAACAATTCACATAATTGCCAATCGATACAAGTTGTCTTTAATGGATATTCAATGAACACATAATATATTATGGATACAATCGCAATATCATCATCTCTATGATTACCTCTAGGGCATATTCCTAACACATGGAGCTCAACCTCATTGGCTTGGAGCACGACGCTCTTTAGCCGCCGAGTTCTAGGCCTGCTATGTCTGTCCCTATGCTTGATCCTCTTCACGGTCGCTAAGTAGTTTCTTTTGTAATCACAACTGTGTGAGCTCTGTCGGTGTCTAGCTCGGTAATCACAAATTACCGTCCCAGCTTTAAATTGTTAGACTCCTCTTCTGCTTAATGAATACCATGCCAATGGCACGTTCGAGGAAAAAAAACATTCCTATCCTCTTAATGAAAAACGGGCTTCAGCCCACTCGCGAAAAAAAATCTTCTACCGCATACCATCTAAGTGCTTTTATTTGGTTTGTAATTTATGCCATGTCATTAACATGCTTAGAAGATATAGGAAAGAAAAGAGATAAAGGGTGGTAACCATCACCAATACGGGCCAAGGGTGACATCACCGGCCTATGAAGTATGAACCACTCAAGATATAAGTTGTCACTATGATCTAGAGATGCTGCTGCCTCCACCATTTGGGCCTCTCGGTCTGCCACCAGATCCAATGCAACCAATGGGGCCCGAAACATAGCCCTGGAAACGGTGGAAAT
>JAHUYU010003023.1:0-20898 GCA_030439765.1 Tripidium arundinaceum
CGATTTACGACAGCATGCGTGTTAGCTAGACGAGTCAGCAGATGGATAGATAGATGAGATAGATAATCACGCATGCATGCTTTGGGTTTGCTTTTCCGTAGATGCAGTAACTTGCTTGTGAGCTACGGGAGATTAAAGAAAGCAGGTAGAAGCTAGCGCAGAGACAGGGCAGGGGTACGTCACATGTGTCTCGCCTTTGGTAAACACGCGCGACATTATCATCGCCGGTCGCAGTCTGCAGGTGGATTAACAAGACGATGACTCGTCAGCGTTGGTCATTATCGAACGGAACCCCTGAAGGCGGCCCCGGCCCGGCCCCCGGGATAAGTAACCTCACCTCGCCTCGCTCCGATCAGATCCGCCAGCATTCAGCAACGCGGGTCGCTGTTGCGTCGTACTGCTCCTACGTGTTCTCTTGATGGCCGCTTCTTGGCTCGCTGGGGAATCCTATGCCCATGCAGCTATGCTGACGGACTCTGGCCGTCAGGTTCTCGTCCTTCCTGCCTGCCTGCGATTTGATATGATATACTACGAGAGACCTCGTAGCTCGTCCTCCTGAGAGGCATGCCGCTTAATCTCCACCGTTGGTTTGGCCTAATCAGTCAGTGACAGTCAGTCAGGCTTTGATCAGGCTCTTGCATTTGCGTCGCAACCCACGCCACGCCACGCGCGAGGCATGATTTGAGCCGTGCCGCTCCAATCACCCGAGGAAGGGACTGGACTGGACCGAACACTCGAGAGAATATGCTCGCGCGACCGTGTGTTTCCCGAGAAAGCAGGGGGGGCCGTGCCGCCGAGACGCTGCTGGCCTGTGCTTGCCAATCCATCTCCCATCGGCATCGGGTGCTGACCGAGGACAGGCCATCAGGGGCAGGGCAGACGCGGCCTCGACCTCGATCTGGTGGCGCTCGACCGAACCGCTCCAACGCTATGATGCACGCACGCCGTGTGCGACTCGCCTCGCTGCTTTCGTTTCTCACACTCACACAAGCAAGCTGGCGTCTGGCGATGCTTTCGAGCGAAACGGAGCAGCCGCGCCGCCGTGGCACGGCCTCGGAATAGACCAGCTACCCAATTTTTGTGGGACAGGACTTTTCAGGTGAAGCTGTGTGTGGCCCCAAACCTCTCTTCCGTTTTGCTGTTTTCGCCCGTCAGTCAGTCAGGCTTTGATCACTTCCGTTCTGACAATATATTCCTATAATTATGCTGTTTGGCCCTAACCTCTTCGGTTTTCTATTTTTTTAATTGGTTGCTGCATTCCGATGCTCAAATATGTACCGCTTTATATTATAATACAAAATAGCTCTATACGGGCCTCAGGGATAATGGCATCAGACCAAGCCCTATTGACTTTTCTGGGCCTAATCCTTCTCCTCTTTGATGCCAACACGTCCAGCAGCCGTTGGACAACGCACGTAGCTGGGAGTTAGACACCGCCTCCGACTCAAAGTTGACAGCCTCAGAAAACACGCCTCGCCCCGCAGGTGGCTTTATATACCGGAGAGACAATTTCAATATTCATCGAGTTAGTTAGGGGGCTTGACGAAAAAAAATAGTTTGAAATTTTGCCTCTTTATTATTAAGGGATAGATAAGGCAACGAAATGCAGTGAAGCAAGGACAATTAGGTTGTATTCTGATTGGCTGGCGCTGAAACGCTGGAGATGGTCCACCGTACTCTGGTGGATCCTAAATGGGCTGTGATTATGTCGGCATCAAAGAGGAGAAGGATTAGGCCCAGAAAAGTCAATAGGGCTTGGTCTGATGCCATTATCCCTGAGGCCCGTATAGAGCTATTTTGTATTATAATATAAAGCGGTACATATTTGAGCATCGGAATGCAGCAACCAATTAAAAAAATAGAAAACCGAAGAGGTTAGGGCCAAACAGCATAATTATAGGAATATATTGTCAGAACGGAAGTGATCAAAGCCTGACTGACTGACGGGCGAAAACAGCAAAACGGAAGAGAGGTTTGGGGCCACACACAGCTTCACCTGAAAAGTCCTGTCCCACAAAAATTGGGTAGCTGGTCTATTCCGAGGCCGTGCCACGGCGGCGCGGCTGCTCCGTTTCGCTCGAAAGCATCGCCAGACGCCAGCTTGCTTGTGTGAGTGTGAGAAACGAAAGCAGCGAGGCGAGTCGCACACGGCGTGCGTGCATCATAGCGTTGGAGCGGTTCGGTCGAGCGCCACCAGATCGAGGTCGAGGCCGCGTCTGCCCTGCCCTGATGGCCTGTCCTCGGTCAGCACCCGATGCCGATGGGAGATGGATTGGCAAGCACAGGCCAGCAGCGTCTCGGCGGCACGGCCCCCCTGCTTTCTCGGGAAACACACGGTCGCGCGAGCATATTCTCTCGAGTGTTCGGTCCAGTCCAGTCCCTTCCTCGGGTGATTGGAGCGGCACGGCTCAAATCATGCCTCGCGCGTGGCGTGGCGTGGGTTGCGACGCAAATGCAAGAGCCTGATCAAAGCCTGACTGACTGTCACTGACTGATTAGGCCAAACCAACGGTGGAGATTAAGCGGCATGCCTCTCAGGAGGACGAGCTACGAGGTCTCTCGTAGTATATCATATCAAATCGCAGGCAGGCAGGAAGGACGAGAACCTGACGGCCAGAGTCCGTCAGCATAGCTGCATGGGCATAGGATTCCCCAGCGAGCCAAGAAGCGGCCATCAAGAGAACACGTAGGAGCAGTACGACGCAACAGCGACCCGCGTTGCTGAATGCTGGCGGATCTGATCGGAGCGAGGCGAGGTGAGGTTACTTATCCCGGGGGCCGGGCCGGGGCCGCCTTCAGGGGTTCCGTTCGATAATGACCAACGCTGACGAGTCATCGTCTTGTTAATCCACCTGCAGACTGCGACCGGCGATGATAATGTCGCGCGTGTTTACCAAAGGCGAGACACATGTGACGTACCCCTGCCCTGTCTCTGCGCTAGCTTCTACCTGCTTTCTTTAATCTCCCGTAGCTCACAAGCAAGTTACTGCATCTACGGAAAAGCAAACCCAAAGCATGCATGCGTGATTATCTATCTCATCTATCTATCCATCTGCTGACTCGTCTAGCTAACACGCATGCTGTCGTAAATCGTCTCTGACAAGTCATAACCATACCATTAGTCTTTATGTCGCCTCATACTAGTTTCTACGATTACGATGTATAAGCAAATGTTGAAGGCAAAGGTCGACACGATCACATATATATATATAGATGCATAACTTTAGGGTTGGATGCCTGAATTCGCTAACATACCTTACCATGCGTTTCGTTAAGAGAAAGTAATTAAGAAATTCATCGACAAATAAATCAGAGTGGTTATCTTTTTCAGAAACAGAAATCAGAGTGGTTATCGTAACTGATAATCCGTCGTCTACAGCTGATTTTAATTTCTTGCAGCACGCGCCTGCAGGTCTCTGTGTTTTCAGACTGCAACTTTTGCATTTGCATCGTTAAAGACAAATGCCAAATATATAAACTCCATCTGTTTGGTGATACGAAAGTCCAAAGGGACGACAGTCCCATCTCTCAGATTGACTCTGGATGATATCGTTGATTGCACGTAGGCTTCTCTTCTCTAGAGTCAAAATGGGCTTATCATGTCTTTCCTTTTGGTATTCAAATGGATCCATCAGTTTAGACTTGTAGATTAGTACTGCATGCATGCGGCTGCGGCTGCAGCCCAATAAGCACAGCCGATCAGGCTAATATAGCCAATCGATTTAACTGGAATTAGTCTAGTTACATGTGAATTTGTTACATAAAATTGGTTTAACTGAGTTCATTTCTAATGTATTTTTGTGGCTTTGTCATTGTACTATACCATGTTAGATGTAATATGATACAAAAATTAATGGGTTTGGGAGGCCCTGATGAGTGATGAGGGTTACATTTCGAATAGCGAGGTTAGCCTTTATTATATGCTCATTTGGCAATTAACTATATGCCAACGGCTGTATTACTCCTTACTAAACCTCATCAATAGGTCTGTTTTAAGCTGTAGTCTATCAACATGTGCTCACATGTTAGAATCTTATGAGACATAAGTACTAGAAGTTCTTGAATAGCAACTACATATTTTGATTATCTTTTATAATGTTAAACATGGGTAATTTAGATATAGAATTAGGGGTTATCTTATTTAGCATATCTTTTCTAATGATATAGGCGGGTAATTTGGATGCATATTTACTGATTTAGGGAGTTACTTTATGTTCTTCTCTCCTCTATTAATATATTTTTCAAGCAAAAGTCCTGCTACAGATTTTCGAAAAACCGTTACTTTATGTTCTTTTTTATAATGGTAAATGGGGGCACCACTTTTATAAACCAAATAGATTTGTCTATTGTTGTAAATGGTGATTAGAGTCTACAAAGAATTGATGGCTAGATATTTTGAATCTTTTTAAAGAATTTGTTGGATTCCCCTCCCCCCCCCCCCCTAAAATGTCTAGTGGAGATTATTGTGAAGATTGTGAAGTCTTCAATTAGTAATAGGAAAAGGCGGATACTATACAATGCCATTTGCTACACGCATATTTATGCATAACAAGAAATTGCTACATTCATCTTAATTCACAAAAGAGTGTCGTTTTAGGTATCATGCAACCAGCATGTTAAAAGTTAACCATCAACGTCTTTTAAAATATTTCGGTTGAACTCTTGAAAATGATATAGCTAATTTCACTACTACAGTAAGCATTTGTAGGGGCGGCTAAAGAGCCTCTGTAGGGGCGGCTAGGCCAGCCGCTCCTACCATAGTGTTTCTACAAATCCAGCATTTGTAGGAGCGTTTCCAGCCGCCCTTACAAATCGATTTCTAAGGGCGGCTTACAGAAGCAGCCGCCCCTACTAATTAAATTTGTAAGGGCGGTTCTTGATGTAGCCGCCCCTATAGTACTTATTTGTAGGGGCGGTTTAATCTAGAACCGCCCCTACAGTGAATTTTTTAGTAAAAAAATTAATGAAAAATTACAAATCTGCCCACATATATACATATTTGAAAATCAAATCTGAGCACCATAGATATACATATATGCATCCACAAGTTCATCATCATCATCACAAGTCCATCATCATAATTCGCAAGTTCATTATCACAAGTCCATCATCACAAGTCATAGTTACAATTCATATTCACAAGTCCTCAAATTAAGACCAATATCACAAGTCCGTCATCAGCGGCCTAGAGCTAGCCTTTCAGTCTCACGAAGGTGTTGAAAACGCGGATTCATAGCTAAGTCTGAAGCTAGGTGGTGGTAACTACCTTTGACGTGTACAATCTGGTCCAATATGAAGTTGCAAAGGTCACCGACGAGCTCTAAGAGATCGTCTTCCTTGTATGGGTCCCTTGTCATGTCTTTCTCTTCCTTCCACTACAAGAGAACATATTTAGGTTTAGTAACTAACAACTCTATGTGCAAAACACACACAGTGCCCCAAGCAGAAGCCTGGGAGTCTACATTGTGGATACTATGTATGTTCCATGATGAGTAACACCGGTGCGTACAGGAGACACCCCCATTTGGTAAGTTTGAACCTCTTCACTTGTTTTATTGAAAGTTGACATATGTTATAAGTTACTAAACCTAAATATGTTCTCTTGTAGTGGAAGGAAGAGAAAGACATGACAAGGGGACCCATACAAGGAAGACGATCTCTTAGAGCTCGTCGGTGACCTTTGCAACTTCATATTGGACCAGATTGTACACGTCAAAGGTAGTTACCACCACCTAGCTTCAGACTTAGCTATGAATCCGCGTTTTCAACACCTTCGTGAGACTGAAAGGCTAGCTCTAGGCCGCTGATGACGGACTTGTGATATTGGTCTTAATTTGAGGACTTGTGAATATGAATTGTAACTATGACTTGTGATGATGGACTTGTGATAATGAACTTGCGAATTATGATGATGGACTTGTGATGATGATGATGAACTTGTGGATGCATATATGTATATCTATGGTGCTCAGATTTGATTTTCAAATATGTATATATGTGGGCAGATTTGTAATTTTTCATTAATTTTTTTACTAAAAAATTCACTGTAGGGGCGGTTCTAGATTAAACCGCCCCTACAAATAAGTACTATAGGGGCGGCTACATCAAGAACCGCCCTTACAAATTTAATTAGTAGGGGCGGCTGCTTCTGTAAGCCGCCCTTAGAAATCGATTTGTAAGGGCGGCTGGAAACGCTCCTACAAATGCTGGATTTGTAGAAACACTATGGTAGGAGCGGCTGGCCTAGCCGCCCCTACAGAGGCTCTTTAGCCGCCCCTACAAATGCTTACTGTAGTAGTGAAATTAGCTATATCATTTTCAAGAGTTCAACCGAAATATTTTAAAAGACGTTGATGGTTAACTTTTAACATGCTGGTTGCATGATACCTAAAACGACACTCTTTTGTGAATTAAGATGAATGTAGCAATTTCTTGTTATGCATAAATATGCGTGTAGCAAATGGCATTGTATAGTATCCGCCTTTTCCTATTACTAATTGAAGACTTCACAATCTTCACAATAATCTCCACTAGACATTTTAGGGGGGGGGGGGGGGAGGGGAATCCAACAAATTCTTTAAAAAGATTCAAAATATCTAGCCATCAATTCTTTGTAGACTCTAATCACCATTTACAACAATAGACAAATCTATTTGGTTTATAAAAGTGGTGCCCCCATTTACCATTATAAAAAAGAACATAAAGTAACGGTTTTTCGAAAATCTGTAGCAGGACTTTTGCTTGAAAAATATATTAATAGAGGAGAGAAGAACATAAAGTAACTCCCTAAATCAGTAAATATGCATCCAAATTACCCGCCTATATCATTAGAAAAGATATGCTAAATAAGATAACCCCTAATTCTATATCTAAATTACCCATGTTTAACATTATAAAAGATAATCAAAATATGTAGTTGCTATTCAAGAACTTCTAGTACTTATGTCTCATAAGATTCTAACATGTGAGCACATGTTGATAGACTACAGCTTAAAACAGACCTATTGATGAGGTTTAGTAAGGAGTAATACAGCCGTTGGCATATAGTTAATTGCCAAATGAGCATATAATAAAGGCTAACCTCGCTATTCGAAATGTAACCCTCATCACTCATCAGGGCCTCCCAAACCCATTAATTTTTGTATCATATTACATCTAACATGGTATAGTACAATGACAAAGCCACAAAAATACATTAGAAATGAACTCAGTTAAACCAATTTTATGTAACAAATTCACATGTAACTAGACTAATTCCAGTTAAATCGATTGGCTATATTAGCCTGATCGGCTGTGCTTATTGGGCTGCAGCCGCAGCCGCATGCATGCAGTACTAATCTACAAGTCTAAACTGATGGATCCATTTGAATACCAAAAGGAAAGACATGATAAGCCCATTTTGACTCTAGAGAAGAGAAGCCTACGTGCAATCAACGATATCATCCAGAGTCAATCTGAGAGATGGGACTGTCGTCCCTTTGGACTTTCGTATCACCAAACAGATGGAGTTTATATATTTGGCATTTGTCTTTAACGATGCAAATGCAAAAGTTGCAGTCTGAAAACACAGAGACCTGCAGGCGCGTGCTGCAAGAAATTAAAATCAGCTGTAGACGACGGATTATCAGTTACGATAACCACTCTGATTTCTGTTTCTGAAAAAGATAACCACTCTGATTTATTTGTCGATGAATTTCTTAATTACTTTCTCTTAACGAAACGCATGGTAAGGTATGTTAGCGAATTCAGGCATCCAACCCTAAAGTTATGCATCTATATATATATGTGATCGTGTCGACCTTTGCCTTCAACATTTGCTTATACATCGTAATCGTAGAAACTAGTATGAGGCGACATAAAGACTAATGGTATGGTTATGACTTGTCAGAGACGATTTACGACAGCATGCGTGTTAGCTAGACGAGTCAGCAGATGGATAGATAGATGAGATAGATAATCACGCATGCATGCTTTGGGTTTGCTTTTCCGTAGATGCAGTAACTTGCTTGTGAGCTACGGGAGATTAAAGAAAGCAGGTAGAAGCTAGCGCAGAGACAGGGCAGGGGTACGTCACATGTGTCTCGCCTTTGGTAAACACGCGCGACATTATCATCGCCGGTCGCAGTCTGCAGGTGGATTAACAAGACGATGACTCGTCAGCGTTGGTCATTATCGAACGGAACCCCTGAAGGCGGCCCCGGCCCGGCCCCCGGGATAAGTAACCTCACCTCGCCTCGCTCCGATCAGATCCGCCAGCATTCAGCAACGCGGGTCGCTGTTGCGTCGTACTGCTCCTACGTGTTCTCTTGATGGCCGCTTCTTGGCTCGCTGGGGAATCCTATGCCCATGCAGCTATGCTGACGGACTCTGGCCGTCAGGTTCTCGTCCTTCCTGCCTGCCTGCGATTTGATATGATATACTACGAGAGACCTCGTAGCTCGTCCTCCTGAGAGGCATGCCGCTTAATCTCCACCGTTGGTTTGGCCTAATCAGTCAGTGACAGTCAGTCAGGCTTTGATCAGGCTCTTGCATTTGCGTCGCAACCCACGCCACGCCACGCGCGAGGCATGATTTGAGCCGTGCCGCTCCAATCACCCGAGGAAGGGACTGGACTGGACCGAACACTCGAGAGAATATGCTCGCGCGACCGTGTGTTTCCCGAGAAAGCAGGGGGGCCGTGCCGCCGAGACGCTGCTGGCCTGTGCTTGCCAATCCATCTCCCATCGGCATCGGGTGCTGACCGAGGACAGGCCATCAGGGGCAGGGCAGGACGCGGCCTCGACCTCGATCTGGTGGCGCTCGACCGAACCGCTCCAACGCTATGATGCACGCACGCCGTGTGCGACTCGCCTCGCTGCTTTCGTTTCTCACACTCACACAAGCAAGCTGGCGTCTGGCGATGCTTTCGAGCGAAACGGAGCAGCCGCGCCGCCGTGGCACGGCCTCGGAATAGACCAGCTACCCAATTTTTGTGGGACAGGACTTTTCAGGTGAAGCTGTGTGTGGCCCCAAACCTCTCTTCCGTTTTGCTGTTTTCGCCCGTCAGTCAGTCAGGCTTTGATCACTTCCGTTCTGACAATATATTCCTATAATTATGCTGTTTGGCCCTAACCTCTTCGGTTTTCTATTTTTTTAATTGGTTGCTGCATTCCGATGCTCAAATATGTACCGCTTTATATTATAATACAAAATAGCTCTATACGGGCCTCAGGGATAATGGCATCAGACCAAGCCCTATTGACTTTTCTGGGCCTAATCCTTCTCCTCTTTGATGCCGACATAATCACAGCCCATTTAGGATCCACCAGAGTACGGTGGACCATCTCCAGCGTTTCAGCGCCAGCCAATCAGAATACAACCTAATTGTCCTTGCTTCACTGCATTTCGTTGCCTTATCTATCCCTTAATAATAAAGAGGCAAAATTTCAAACTATTTTTTTTCGTCAAGCCCCCTAACTAACTCGATGAATATTGAAATTGTCTCTCCGGTATATAAAGCCACCTGCGGGGCGAGGCGTGTTTTCTGAGGCTGTCAACTTTGAGTCGGAGGCGGTGTCTAACTCCCAGCTACGTGCGTTGTCCAACGGCTGCTGGACGTGTTGGCCACGTGTTAGAAGGCGTGGTGGTGTATGCTCGTGGCCTCATGGTGCTGTACCATGTGTGTAAGGAGTTAGAGCCGGATTCAAACAAACAGACACATTTTTATTATGTTCGCGGCGTGCGTATGCAGGAAACAAAGTTGCATATGAAAAGGAATGCTAAATAGATTTCTAATCTAAATAGATTTCTCCAATTCTAAGTAAGCTGAATAGGAGTCCTATTCCTAATTCAAATAGAAAAAGGATAAAAATAGAAATAGGAATTAGACAAATCTTACACTAATATACCCTATTGTACAAGAATTTCTTAGTTTCGTTTTTTCTGTTATTTATTTATTTTACGTAATTTTTTCGTTTATATGCAGTTACGTGCTCTATTGGGACTCTTTGACCAGAGTAAAGACCAATATTTGCTATCTGTATGTACGCCTGATTGGCTGTTGGCTGATTTTCTGCCAAGCTGACTTCCTTTGTTTATCCCATGTCTATTGGCCATTTGCCGATTTCCGTTATCCCGAATATACATCATCTGGACGTTTTATTGTTGCTGGTGTTGGCCAGGTCAGTATATCATGCAGTCATGCTCCCTTTGTTACTTTTTTAGACTAAATTGAAACCTTCTCATGGTATGGAGAGGGTGGGATGTGAACTTGTTTCGTAAGAGCCTATGAACTGGTATCCTTTGCATTTAAGCTCTTTGTTCTGCTAAGCTCTACAATCTGAACCATGTGGAAGGATACAATTTCTTTTCATTATTTTGCACCACAACACTGTGATCTTAGTGAATGTTGGAATCTCAAGCTCAGTACTAAATTTCTGTTCCATCAGGAGCCTCGCCTTGGAAGATGGGGACGAGTTCGATCGGCTCAAAATGGAGTTGCAATTCACCCAATCCGACTAAAAGATGAGAAAGAGGATTTGTAGAGTAGATGATTGATGTCTTGCCCCTTAGATGTTGTAGAAGATCACACAAGCATTACAGTGGAACGCCCATCCATCGAGCCTGCACTTTTGCAGCCACGCCACAGAAGAAAATTCGTTTCGAGAAGCTAAATGGATACCTGCAAGCAATGCGAATTTGGAGGGTGCTACAGATGATTTTGAGCTCCGGAGGTGTGTTTACATGTGGCAAGGAGAATTTGTGAGGCAATTTTGTAACTTCTACTGCCTTCTGAAGCGACAAAAAAAATTAATTTATGAAACAAGGAGGATCCATATTTTTTGTTCCCCATGTTCTGGTTGACTGCATTCTTTTTTATATTAGCTAGTTCCCGCCATCCCCTTTTGTAGGGGATTTCTCCTTGCTTTGATCGAGTCTTGCGCACAAAGGGTTTAATTTGGCTGCATGACGTTTTTATATATACTAGCCAACGTGCCCGTTCGTTGTAACGAAACCCAATACATATTAGAATTGGACTACGTATTATTGCTAGACGCAAGTTGTTGTAGCTAACTCGATCGTATTAGTATGGCTCATGAGTCTCGGTCACATATGAGATACAAAGGGCATGACCCAATATGTATTGAAATTAGACTTCATTTCCATCATCGCTAGCTAGACGCGAGTTGTTATAACTCGTATGAGCACGATTTATATGAGTCTGGGTCATATACGAAACACGGAGAGTGTAAGTGGGACAGAAGAAACTCTTTATTGTTCGGGTAGTTACGGGGAGGTGGACGAAAAAATAGAATGAAATTTAGACTCTTTAATATTATAGTATTAGGTGATAGTAGTAAAGGCCTCGTTTAGAAGAGCTTCGCTCCCTGATTCTTCAGCTCTCCTACTTGATTCTCAGAAGAAGTGATTTCATTGGATTCCTAGGAGGGAGTAAGGTGGGAAGTTGATGAGAATTGATTCTCTACTGATCCCCACCAAACTATTACTGGGAGCAGGGTGAAGCAGGTTTTTTTTAGCTCCCAGCTCCTAGTGTAAGTGGAGAAGTTATTCTCTCCTGATCCCCATCTAAAGCAGTTGGTATTTTGAGCGTTTGGCTGGTGGAAAATGGTTATCTTCGGAGAAGCTGAAGCTGAAGCTCTCCCAAACGCCCCCCATACTATACATATAGATATGTATATGTATAGATGTATGGATATCTAGCAAATATGCCTATGTTGTAATGGGATAAAATGAGCTATCGAATATTTACAGGAAACTTGTTGAAAAAAATATTCATAGGAAACTATAAATTTATTTAGACCCGAGAACAAACATCTTAAAATATTAGTTCACTATAAATTTTATTTTCGATCAAAATTGTGAAAATCTAATTTTTTTAGGAAAGGATTAAGGCCTCGAATGACCATTATTGTTTATTTTTTTTGTTTTCGAACTTGATGACAAATAACCGTAAAAAAAAATAAAATGGCAACGGGACAAAATTAACGGACGGTAGCTTAGGGCCTGTTTGGCAGGGCTTCTCCCTAGCTCTGGCTCCGGCTTCTCCGATGAAACCCTACCAAACGTTTTGTAGGAGAAGCTGTTTTTCAGTGAAAAACAGAGGAGCCGAAACCGTTTTGAAGGCTCCTCTGGAACAGCTCTGGCTCCTCTGGAGGAGCCCCCTAGCAGGAACCCTGCCAAGCACCCCATTTAGTTGGTTCCAGAAATAAAAATCAACCAATCGGCCAGATGATGTATATTCGGGATAACGGAAATCGGCAAATGGCCAATAGACATGGGATAAACAAAGGAAGTCAGCTTGGCAGAAAATCAGCCAACAGCCAATCAGGCGTACATACAGATAGCAAATATTGGTCTTTACTCTGGTCAAAGAGTCCCAATAGAGCACGTAACTGCATATAAACGAAAAAATTACGTAAAATAAATAAATAACAGAAAAAAACGAAACTAAGAAATTCTTGTACAATAGGGTATATTAGTGTAAGATTTGTCTAATTCCTATTTCTATTTTTATCCTTTTTCTATTTGAATTAGGAATAGGACTCCTATTCAGCTTACTTAGAATTGGAGAAATCTATTTAGATTAGAAATCTATTTAGCATTCCTTTTCATATGCAACTTTGTTTCCTGCATACGCACGCCGCGAACATAATAAAAATGTGTCTGTTTGTTTGAATCCGGCTCTAACTCCTTACACACATGGTACAGCACCATGAGGCCACGAGCATACACCACCACGCCTTCTAACACGTGGCCAACACGTCCAGCAGCCGTTGGACAACGCACGTAGCTGGGAGTTAGACACCGCCTCCGACTCAAAGTTGACAGCCTCAGAAAACACGCCTCGCCCCGCAGGTGGCTTTATATACCGGAGAGACAATTTCAATATTCATCGAGTTAGTTAGGGGGCTTGACGAAAAAAAATAGTTTGAAATTTTGCCTCTTTATTATTAAGAGATAGATAATCACGCATGCATGCTTTGGGTTTGCTTTTCCGTAGATGCAGTAACTTGCTTGTGAGCTACGGGAGATTAAAGAAAGCAGGTAGAAGCTAGCGCAGAGACAGGGCAGGGGTACGTCACATGTGTCTCGCCTTTGGTAAACACGCGCGACATTATCATCGCCGGTCGCAGTCTGCAGGTGGATTAACAAGACGATGACTCGTCAGCGTTGGTCATTATCGAACGGAACCCCTGAAGGCGGCCCCGGCCCGGCCCCCGGGATAAGTAACCTCACCTCGCCTCGCTCCGATCAGATCCGCCAGCATTCAGCAACGCGGGTCGCTGTTGCGTCGTACTGCTCCTACGTGTTCTCTTGATGGCCGCTTCTTGGCTCGCTGGGGAATCCTATGCCCATGCAGCTATGCTGACGGACTCTGGCCGTCAGGTTCTCGTCCTTCCTGCCTGCCTGCGATTTGATATGATATACTACGAGAGACCTCGTAGCTCGTCCTCCTGAGAGGCATGCCGCTTAATCTCCACCGTTGGTTTGGCCTAATCAGTCAGTGACAGTCAGTCAGGCTTTGATCAGGCTCTTGCATTTGCGTCGCAACCCACGCCACGCCACGCGCGAGGCATGATTTGAGCCGTGCCGCTCCAATCACCCGAGGAAGGGACTGGACTGGACCGAACACTCGAGAGAATATGCTCGCGCGACCGTGTGTTTCCCGAGAAAGCAGGGGGGCCGTGCCGCCGAGACGCTGCTGGCCTGTGCTTGCCAATCCATCTCCCATCGGCATCGGGTGCTGACCGAGGACAGGCCATCAGGGGCAGGGCAGACGCGGCCTCGACCTCGATCTGGTGGCGCTCGACCGAACCGCTCCAACGCTATGATGCACGCACGCCGTGTGCGACTCGCCTCGCTGCTTTCGTTTCTCACACTCACACAAGCAAGCTGGCGTCTGGCGATGCTTTCGAGCGAAACGGAGCAGCCGCGCCGCCGTGGCACGGCCTCGGAATAGACCAGCTACCCAATTTTTGTGGGACAGGACTTTTCAGGTGAAGCTGTGTGTGGCCCCAAACCTCTCTTCCGTTTTGCTGTTTTCGCCCGTCAGTCAGTCAGGCTTTGATCACTTCCGTTCTGACAATATATTCCTATAATTATGCTGTTTGGCCCTAACCTCTTCGGTTTTCTATTTTTTTAATTGGTTGCTGCATTCCGATGCTCAAATATGTACCGCTTTATATTATAATACAAAATAGCTCTATACGGGCCTCAGGGATAATGGCATCAGACCAAGCCCTATTGACTTTTCTGGGCCTAATCCTTCTCCTCTTTGATGCCGACATAATCACAGCCCATTTAGGATCCACCAGAGTACGGTGGACCATCTCCAGCGTTTCAGCGCCAGCCAATCAGAATACAACCTAATTGTCCTTGCTTCACTGCATTTCGTTGCCTTATCTATCCCTTAATAATAAAGAGGCAAAATTTCAAACTATTTTTTTTCGTCAAGCCCCCTAACTAACTCGATGAATATTGAAATTGTCTCTCCGGTATATAAAGCCACCTGCGGGGCGAGGCGTGTTTTCTGAGGCTGTCAACTTTGAGTCGGAGGCGGTGTCTAACTCCCAGCTACGTGCGTTGTCCAACGGCTGCTGGACGTGTTGGCCACGTGTTAGAAGGCGTGGTGGTGTATGCTCGTGGCCTCATGGTGCTGTACCATGTGTGTAAGGAGTTAGAGCCGGATTCAAACAAACAGACACATTTTTATTATGTTCGCGGCGTGCGTATGCAGGAAACAAAGTTGCATATGAAAAGGAATGCTAAATAGATTTCTAATCTAAATAGATTTCTCCAATTCTAAGTAAGCTGAATAGGAGTCCTATTCCTAATTCAAATAGAAAAAGGATAAAAATAGAAATAGGAATTAGACAAATCTTACACTAATATACCCTATTGTACAAGAATTTCTTAGTTTCGTTTTTTCTGTTATTTATTTATTTTACGTAATTTTTTCGTTTATATGCAGTTACGTGCTCTATTGGGACTCTTTGACCAGAGTAAAGACCAATATTTGCTATCTGTATGTACGCCTGATTGGCTGTTGGCTGATTTTCTGCCAAGCTGACTTCCTTTGTTTATCCCATGTCTATTGGCCATTTGCCGATTTCCGTTATCCCGAATATACATCATCTGGCCGATTGGTTGATTTTTATTTCTGGAACCAACTAAATGGGGTGCTTGGCAGGGTTCCTGCTAGGGGGCTCCTCCAGAGGAGCCAGAGCTGTTCCAGAGGAGCCTTCAAAACGGTTTCGGCTCCTCTGTTTTTCACTGAAAAACAGCTTCTCCTACAAAACGTTTGGTAGGGTTTCATCGGAGAAGCCGGAGCCAGAGCTAGGGAGAAGCCCTGCCAAACAGGCCCTAAGCTACCGTCCGTTAATTTTGTCCCGTTGCCATTTTATTTTTTTTTACGGTTATTTGTCATCAAGTTCGAAAACAAAAAAAATAAACAATAATGGTCATTCGAGGCCTTAATCCTTTCCTAAAAAAATTAGATTTTCACAATTTTGATCGAAAATAAAATTTATAGTGAACTAATATTTTAAGATGTTTGTTCTCGGGTCTAAATAAATTTATAGTTTCCTATGAATATTTTTTTCAACAAGTTTCCTGTAAATATTCGATAGCTCATTTTATCCCATTACAACATAGGCATATTTGCTAGATATCCATACATCTATACATATACATATCTATATGTATAGTATGGGGGGCGTTTGGGAGAGCTTCAGCTTCAGCTTCTCCGAAGATAACCATTTTCCACCAGCCAAACGCTCAAAATACCAACTGCTTTAGATGGGGATCAGGAGAGAATAACTTCTCCACTTACACTAGGAGCTGGGAGCTAAAAAAAACCTGCTTCACCCTGCTCCCAGTAATAGTTTGGTGGGGATCAGTAGAGAATCAATTCTCATCAACTTCCCACCTTACTCCCTCCTAGGAATCCAATGAAATCACTTCTTCTGAGAATCAAGTAGGAGAGCTGAAGAATCAGGGAGCGAAGCTCTTCTAAACGAGGCCTTTACTACTATCACCTAATACTATAATATTAAAGAGTCTAAATTTCATTCTATTTTTTCGTCCACCTCCCCGTAACTACCCGAACAATAAAGAGTTTCTTCTGTCCCACTTACACTCTCCGTGTTTCGTATATGACCCAGACTCATATAAATCGTGCTCATACGAGTTATAACAACTCGCGTCTAGCTAGCGATGATGGAAATGAAGTCTAATTTCAATACATATTGGGTCATGCCCTTTGTATCTCATATGTGACCGAGACTCATGAGCCATACTAATACGATCGAGTTAGCTACAACAACTTGCGTCTAGCAATAATACGTAGTCCAATTCTAATATGTATTGGGTTTCGTTACAACGAACGGGCACGTTGGCTAGTATATATAAAAACGTCATGCAGCCAAATTAAACCCTTTGTGCGCAAGACTCGATCAAAGCAAGGAGAAATCCCCTACAAAAGGGGATGGCGGGAACTAGCTAATATAAAAAAGAATGCAGTCAACCAGAACATGGGGAACAAAAAATATGGATCCTCCTTGTTTCATAAATTAATTTTTTTTGTCGCTTCAGAAGGCAGTAGAAGTTACAAAATTGCCTCACAAATTCTCCTTGCCACATGTAAACACACCTCCGGAGCTCAAAATCATCTGTAGCACCCTCCAAATTCGCATTGCTTGCAGGTATCCATTTAGCTTCTCGAAACGAATTTTCTTCTGTGGCGTGGCTGCAAAAGTGCAGGCTCGATGGATGGGCGTTCCACTGTAATGCTTGTGTGATCTTCTACAACATCTAAGGGGCAAGACATCAATCATCTACTCTACAAATCCTCTTTCTCATCTTTTAGTCGGATTGGGTGAATTGCAACTCCATTTTGAGCCGATCGAACTCGTCCCCATCTTCCAAGGCGAGGCTCCTGATGGAACAGAAATTTAGTACTGAGCTTGAGATTCCAACATTCACTAAGATCACAGTGTTGTGGTGCAAAATAATGAAAAGAAATTGTATCCTTCCACATGGTTCAGATTGTAGAGCTTAGCAGAACAAAGAGCTTAAATGCAAAGGATACCAGTTCATAGGCTCTTACGAAACAAGTTCACATCCCACCCTCTCCATACCATGAGAAGGTTTCAATTTAGTCTAAAAAAGTAACAAAGGGAGCATGACTGCATGATATACTGACCTGGCCAACACCAGCAACAATAAAACGTCCAGATGATGTATATTCGGGATAACGGAAATCGGCAAATGGCCAATAGACATGGGATAAACAAAGGAAGTCAGCTTGGCAGAAAATCAGCCAACAGCCAATCAGGCGTACATACAGATAGCAAATATTGGTCTTTACTCTGGTCAAAGAGTCCCAATAGAGCACGTAACTGCATATAAACGAAAAAATTACGTAAAATAAATAAATAACAGAAAAAACGAAACTAAGAAATTCTTGTACAATAGGGTATATTAGTGTAAGATTTGTCTAATTCCTATTTCTATTTTTATCCTTTTTCTATTTGAATTAGGAATAGGACTCCTATTCAGCTTACTTAGAATTGGAGAAATCTATTTAGATTAGAAATCTATTTAGCATTCCTTTTCATATGCAACTTTGTTTCCTGCATACGCACGCCGCGAACATAATAAAAATGTGTCTGTTTGTTTGAATCCGGCTCTAACTCCTTACACACATGGTACAGCACCATGAGGCCACGAGCATACACCACCACGCCTTCTAACACGTGGCCAACACGTCCAGCAGCCGTTGGACAACGCACGTAGCTGGGAGTTAGACACCGCCTCCGACTCAAAGTTGACAGCCTCAGAAAACACGCCTCGCCCCGCAGGTGGCTTTATATACCGGAGAGACAATTTCAATATTCATCGAGTTAGTTAGGGGGCTTGACGAAAAAAAATAGTTTGAAATTTTGCCTCTTTATTATTAAGGGATAGATAAGGCAACGAAATGCAGTGAAGCAAGGACAATTAGGTTGTATTCTGATTGGCTGGCGCTGAAACGCTGGAGATGGTCCACCGTACTCTGGTGGATCCTAAATGGGCTGTGATTATGTCGGCATCAAAGAGGAGAAGGATTAGGCCCAGAAAAGTCAATAGGGCTTGGTCTGATGCCATTATCCCTGAGGCCCGTATAGAGCTATTTTGTATTATAATATAAAGCGGTACATATTTGAGCATCGGAATGCAGCAACCAATTAAAAAAATAGAAAACCGAAGAGGTTAGGGCCAAACAGCATAATTATAGGAATATATTGTCAGAACGGAAGTGATCAAAGCCTGACTGACTGACGGGCGAAAACAGCAAAACGGAAGAGAGGTTTGGGGCCACACACAGCTTCACCTGAAAAGTCCTGTCCCACATAACAAAATTGGGTAGCTGGTCTATTCCGAGGCCGTGCCACGGCGGCGCGGCTGCTCCGTTTCGCTCGAAAGCATCGCCAGACGCCAGCTTGCTTGTGTGAGTGTGAGAAACGAAAGCAGCGAGGCGAGTCGCACACGGCGTGCGTGCATCATAGCGTTGGAGCGGTTCGGTCGAGCGCCACCAGATCGAGGTCGAGGCCGCGTCTGCCCTGCCCCTGATGGCCTGTCCTCGGTCAGCACCCGATGCCGATGGGAGATGGATTGGCAAGCACAGGCCAGCAGCGTCTCGGCGGCACGGCCCCCCTGCTTTCTCGGGAAACACACGGTCGCGCGAGCATATTCTCTCGAGTGTTCGGTCCAGTCCAGTCCCTTCCTCGGGTGATTGGAGCGGCACGGCTCAAATCATGCCTCGCGCGTGGCGTGGCGTGGGTTGCGACGCAAATGCAAGAGCCTGATCAAAGCCTGACTGACTGTCACTGACTGATTAGGCCAAACCAACGGTGGAGATTAAGCGGCATGCCTCTCAGGAGGACGAGCTACGAGGTCTCTCGTAGTATATCATATCAAATCGCAGGCAGGCAGGAAGGACGAGAACCTGACGGCCAGAGTCCGTCAGCATAGCTGCATGGGCATAGGATTCCCCAGCGAGCCAAGAAGCGGCCATCAAGAGAACACGTAGGAGCAGTACGACGCAACAGCGACCCGCGTTGCTGAATGCTGGCGGATCTGATCGGAGCGAGGCGAGGTGAGGTTACTTATCCCGGGGGCCGGGCCGGGGCCGCCTTCAGGGGTTCCGTTCGATAATGACCAACGCTGACGAGTCATCGTCTTGTTAATCCACCTGCAGACTGCGACCGGCGATGATAATGTCGCGCGTGTTTACCAAAGGCGAGACACATGTGACGTACCCCTGCCCTGTCTCTGCGCTAGCTTCTACCTGCTTTCTTTAATCTCCCGTAGCTCACAAGCAAGTTACTGCATCTACGGAAAAGCAAACCCAAAGCATGCATGCGTGATTATCTATCTCATCTATCTATCCATCTGCTGACTCGTCTAGCTAACACGCATGCATGCTTTGGGTTTGCTTTTCCGTAGATGCAGTAACTTGCTTGTGAGCTACGGGAGATTAAAGAAAGCAGGTAGAAGCTAGCGCAGAGACAGGGCAGGGGTACGTCACATGTGTCTCGCCTTTGGTAAACACGCGCGACATTATCATCGCCGGTCGCAGTCTGCAGGTGGATTAACAAGACGATGACTCGTCAGCGTTGGTCATTATCGAACGGAACCCCTGAAGGCGGCCCCGGCCCGGCCCCCGGGATAAGTAACCTCACCTCGCCTCGCTCCGATCAGATCCGCCAGCATTCAGCAACGCGGGTCGCTGTTGCGTCGTACTGCTCCTACGTGTTCTCTTGATGGCCGCTTCTTGGCTCGCTGGGGAATCCTATGCCCATGCAGCTATGCTGACGGACTCTGGCCGTCAGGTTCTCGTCCTTCCTGCCTGCCTGCGATTTGATATGATATACTACGAGAGACCTCGTAGCTCGTCCTCCTGAGAGGCATGCCGCTTAATCTCCACCGTTGGTTTGGCCTAATCAGTCAGTGACAGTCAGTCAGGCTTTGATCAGGCTCTTGCATTTGCGTCGCAACCCACGCCACGCCACGCGCGAGGCATGATTTGAGCCGTGCCGCTCCAATCACCCGAGGAAGGGACTGGACTGGACCGAACACTCGAGAGAATATGCTCGCGCGACCGTGTGTTTCCCGAGAAAGCAGGGGGGCCGTGCCGCCGAGACGCTGCTGGCCTGTGCTTGCCAATCCATCTCCCATCGGCATCGGGTGCTGACCGAGGACAGGCCATCAGGGGCAGGGCAGACGCGGCCTCGACCTCGATCTGGTGGCGCTCGACCGAACCGCTCCAACGCTATGATGCACGCACGCCGTGTGCGACTCGCCTCGCTGCTTTCGTTTCTCACACTCACACAAGCAAGCTGGCGTCTGGCGATGCTTTCGAGCGAAACGGAGCAGCCGCGCCGCCGTGGCACGGCCTCGGAATAGACCAGCTACCCAATTTTTGTGGGACAGGACTTTTCAGGTGAAGCTGTGTGTGGCCCCAAACCTCTCTTCCGTTTTGCTGTTTTCGCCCGTCAGTCAGTCAGGCTTTGATCACTTCCGTTCTGACAATATATTCCTATAATTATGCTGTTTGGCCCTAACCTCTTCGGTTTTCTATTTTTTTAATTGGTTGCTGCATTCCGATGCTCAAATATGTACCGCTTTATATTATAATACAAAATAGCTCTATACGGGCCTCAGGGATAATGGCATCAGACCAAGCCCTATTGACTTTTCTGGGCCTAATCCTTCTCCTCTTTGATGCCGACATAATCACAGCCCATTTAGGATCCACCAGAGTACGGTGGACCATCTCCAGCGTTTCAGCGCCAGCCAATCAGAATACAACCTAATTGTCCTTGCTTCACTGCATTTCGTTGCCTTATCTATCCC